>MJUU01066571.1:159288-186371 GCA_002080025.1 Modiolus philippinarum | reverse complement strand
CTCCTCATATAGTTTATATTCTCTTGAAGTGTATTCACAATTAAGACATTTAAGGGTCCACTTCCACCCCATACCCCACTGGACCTCTTTAACTATGTCAAAATTCACTCTGTTACATTTTGGGGACATTTCCATGTGTTTGTTCACTATCTCGTTTATCATAGTCAGTGTCAGGGACTTTTCTAGCACTCTCCTCTCTGTATTCTTTTCATTGCTATTTATGAAGTCACCATTTTTTTGTTGCTTTGGCCTTAAAAATTTATAGCCTAGGTCCTTGTTGTCTGAATTTGATGCTATATGTGCCATTTTGTCTGGAGTTTGCTTTGTTGTTGATTTAAACTCTTCTTTTGTCATTCTAGGTACCCATATACTAGTATTCAAAACCACCAAGATCTTGCTTGCAGACACCATAATAAGGTTTGTAAATATTGTTTCTCTTGAATTTATATTTTTTCCTGTCTCCCTTCATTGTTGTTTTCAGTAATTTCTCCTCTATATTTGAGTAAACTTTGTTAAAGCTTTGATCAGATCTTGATCTCTGAATGTATTTCAGGATTGGGCATTATGACGTCACAATCACAAAAGTACGCCAAAAATTTCCCCCTTTTTAGACAAATTTTTTGTCAAATATCTCTTTTTTTTCTTTTATTGTCATTTACTATGACATACTGAAAGAAACCACCACAAACTGTACAGGAAAAAGTAAACATTTCAATTTATCTTTTTTTCCCCAAGTTGTAACCATGGCAATTTTACCTAAAAAATTTGAGTTATCTCCCCTAGACTGATATGTTTTTTTTCTAAATTATTCAAAAAATTCCTTGAAACAATTTTTTGGACATTTACATTGTTTGAAACATTGTTTTAGATAATTTAACTTCATATATCACTTGAGTATTCTAAACTTTTTTCAAGAAAAAAAATAACTGCAAAATTGATTTCCCAATCATAGTTTATCTAAAGTTTGACCTTTGATCTAAGCTATATAGTATAGTACATTTTTCAAAATTGCCTTGCACAACTTGGAACAGTGCTAAATGAATACAAAAAAGTAATTTTCGGGGTGTTTCGAAAAAAAGTGTCTACCAATATGGTTCAAGGTAACTAATTATTCTAAAAATAGATCGGTGGGGCACGAAACTAGTCCTAAAAAAAAAAGTACCTGAAGTTTGGGCATGTTCCACAGATGTCCCTTAGAATATACAGAAATTCTGCTTATTGTTTTACAAAATTGACATAATTCAGAACATAAAACCAAAAAAAGATACCAGGTACAGCTATTTTGTAGTAGAGTATTGATACAATATTTTTATTGGATATCAAGGGGAGATAATTACAGAAAATCCATGTCAAATTTGGTGATGCTGAAAAGGAGCCATTTTCTGAAAAATCTAACCTGACATAGTACCCCGAAAATTGAACCAGTAATGTATGACAACACCCTCTACATGAAATCAGTTGTCCTTAGTGGCAACGAAACATATGGAAATGGCAGTATGACGTCAAGTTTAGGGTATTTTGGTTGAAATTCTACATGAAAATAATTAGTTACCCGGAACCATAGTCAATGCACGTTAACCATTATAGATATTATAGCTAATCCTTACCAGCTTCTAGAATATGCATGTAATAGACAAAAGCCTGCACTAGATGAGACTTTATCATTTGCATTAGAACCTGCTTGTAGAGGGTTGCTTCATAGACTGCATTTAAAGAGATATGAATTGTTGGGTATTGGACATACTGGTGCTAAGAGAAATAGGTCTAAGAAATAATGTTAAATGCATATGGTCTACTCCTTGACTTTTAATATCTTTAAGTAGCTTTTACCTTTTAAAAGTATCCAGAGATTTTACCAGTGTGTATATATATATATATTTATATATACTGTGTACATAATTCCATATGGTGGAGGAATGCGTAACTGTTTAATATATTAAAGAAGTGGTATATGGTGGATCTTTAACAACTCCATCTGGAGGTGTGCCTATATTGGCAGAATTTATTTAATACAGATACAGATACAGACAGACAAGACAGAAATCGTGGACAAAAATTAGTTTAAATTCAAAGTATCGGACAATATGGTTTGTATTGAGCAACTATTTTTAATTTCCAAGCTTCAGACCTAATTTTAAATAATGCCAAGAAATCTTTGACGGATGGACGAGGTGGAACACAGTTACCAAACTTCGTTTGAGTGACTTCAATTATACACGTAAGAAATACAAAACAAAACACTTACCATTCAAAGGATACACAAAGCTGGGACCAATGTTATGTCTTTTTAGTCCCAGCACAAAGTAAGTTTTAAATGAAGAAACAATATAATATAATAAATAAATAATATAAAAGATCTTTTTGATGCCCCTGAGGGGTCTTCCTCGGATGCCAACATTTTATATTTTATATATTCTTCGAATGCCAACAAAATAATTTCAATAGATGCTTATCAATATATGGTGTTTTTATAAGAATTTTATAGGAATTAAGACATTAATTGACACACTAATAATTAGGTAACAAGAGGCTCTCAAGAGCCTGTATTGCTCACCTTGGCCATGGCTGACATAAAGAGATGGATGGCATTTCAAATAGTATCTAGAGTTTAAGCTATGTTCCCTAGAGGTAACCTTGGATTGGATGCAGACATGCCAGATGCAAATTTTGAAGGGGCCACCAAAATGCTTTTCTGATCAAGTTTGGGACCAATTGGATTAGTGATTTTTGAGACGAAATTCTTTTCATTGAATCCAATGTTCCCACTGGTGGCCATCTTTGATGAGGTACTGATCTGCAGGATGCCTTTTGTAGTGGAACATCTAAGGACGATTGTCAATAAGTTCGGTTATAACTGGACTAGAAGTTTCTGAGAAGATCTTTGAATGCGTTTTCCAAATGTCAAATGCTATCTCATACATATCAATATGGTTAATGTGGGACATGTCAGTAAGCGGGAATGGACTTTTAACCATTCTACAAAACCAGTCGCTCATGCATAAAGTGTAGGTCACAGACAGCATCCGAAGCATGCATTGCAGTTGTCATCTCATAATGCATCAAACATACCTATATGGTTGATGGAGGACATGTCAGTTAGCAGGAATGGACTTTAACCATTCTTTCTAACGCCGACGCTAGGGGTTTCACATAAGCCCCCTTCACTTCACAAGGTGAGCTGGAAATTAGAGCAGGGGTTGCCCTCAAAGATGATTGAGGTAACACATGTCAAATCTCTTAATGCAAATATAACCAAAGTCATTTAAGCATAAAATATAGGTCAAGACTGACCAAGTTATCATCTGAAGCTGCATCAATCTCAAAGACGCATCCACTGACAAAAGATGACTGATGTAGTTTCTCAGATATGAACCTTAATACAACTGTAACTTGAGTCATTTAAGCATAAAACGTAGGTCAGAGTGACCCAAGTATCATCTGAAGCAGCATCACTCTACAAGATGCTTCCACTAACCAACTATGATTGATGTGCCACATGTTGTTTCTCAGATATGAACCTTAACGCAAACTTTAACCTGAGTGATTAAAGGTTAAAATGTAGGTCAGAGTGACCAAATTTTCATCTGAGGCAGCATCACCCTCAAAGACGCATTCACTGACCAAAGATGATTGATGTGCCAAATTAAGATTTCTCAGATATGAACCTTAATGCAAACTTTAACCTGAGTCATTGAAGCATAAAATGAAGGTCAGACAGATCCAGGTATCATCTGAAGCAGCATCACTCTCTCCAAGATGCATCCACTGACCAAAGATGATTGATGTGCCAAATTAAGGTTTCTCAGATATGAAATTTAATGCAAACTTTAACCTGAGTCATTGAAGCATAAAATGAAGGTCAGACAGGTCCAGATATCATCTGAAGCAGCATCACTCTCCAAGATGCATTCACTGACCAAAGATGATTGATGTGCCACATATGCATGTAGTTTCTCAGGTATGAACCTTAACACAAACTTTAACCTGAGTTGGGATATATCGCAGACACTTTGACAGACAATCCAGATGCTATATCCCCTCCCTAACTCTGATGAATGAAGGGATATCATAAGTATTAATAGAAAAAGACTATGAACATTAGCTTACTTATCTTTTTGGCATTCTCTTTAGTCCACTTATCCCATAAACGGTAAATGCGACATAAAACCCATTGACATACTACTGATCTTGAATTCTTCATAAACAAGATAAAAGAAACCCTAATAAAGATTCTACAAATATGTGAAAAACCCCTTTACAGGCTGGAATCAAAAACCTGATATTAATACATCAACTTGTGCATGTGCCAAGGAACATCACCCTTAAATTTGATGATGATTTGTCCACTGAAACCAATGTTATTCAGTCTTAAGATGTTGATGACAAAACAGATAAATGCTCCATATCACAATCATTGGGGAAGTGAAAGACAAGGTTGTAGGAAATTCAAATTTTTTACTTAAAAAAAACAAAACTGATTTATACTAATCAGACAAATAAATCACATTCAAAAAATACTGTTTTCAAACAGAAAAGATGTTCAATATACATGAAAATATAGTTTAAGCAAGGAAGATAATATTTTATAGAGATAAATATTTTTTGTAAAAACATAATGCAATGTATTTCTGTATATAACTCTTATCTTTATTGTCTGTGTAACAGCAAGGAAAAATACAGATGTGTTCTGAAAGTTGCACTGTTTTTGACTCTTACTTGTAGTTTGGTAAACAAAACATGTTACTTGCCTTGTCATGAAAAGCATACCAACATTTACCAAATTTTTAAATCACGTCAAACTTTTCTTTTCAAGATAAAATTGCATATATCTAATATCAACTTTTGGCAAAATGCAAGGAAATTCTTGATATTCCTTCACTGAATTTGAAAGATTTATTGCTTTCATGCAAAGTGAATGAAAAGTCAAACGAAATTAGGTTTCTCACTAAAATTTCAGTAGCTGTTATCTCAAACACAAGCACACTGACTCATTATCACACTGACTCATTATCTCGAAGCTATGAAATGGCTGGAGAGATGTTATAATGACAAGAAAATATCATGTGAGGCTTCAAGCCTATTAATTGCTCTAAAAGATGATCTTCGTGCTTCCGATAAAATATAGTGTGCAAGTTTCTTTCAAAATCGTATACATTGTGTTTTTAAGTTATATTCCTTCATTTTCTTGATTTGAATATGGTGTTGTTATATTAAATTGAAAACAATATGCATGTTTATCAAATTACTCATTTTTTTTTATATTGCGTCTCGGATCAACAAACCCGTCGCGCTCTAATTTGTCAAAGATGAAAATAACATTTGTTTACCTGTGACAGTGTATTGCATATATTTATAGAGGTGTAGCAATGAAACTGACATGCGAAATATCACAATCTGATTATTTTCACTTATCACGGAATAACTTAATACATGCAGATGTATGCAGCAGTTCTCTGGATGACTATGAAGTTTTGCCACGTGTAGATTTTCAGGGCTTCGAGATTCAGCTCCATTGGAGCTTTGATTTTTTGCTTAAAATGATGTATGATGATGTTCTAACAAAGGAAAATAATAACTTCAAAACCTTAAAGGAAGACTATCCTTTATACTGGTATCAAAAGATTATTTTTCTAAATCCCTATCTAACATATTATTTTGTACAAAAGTAAAAACTTCTTCATGATAAGGGTCAACATTTGGAACTTTAGCAGTAGCTTCTGTTTTGCAGTGTAAATGTGACAAAAATTTACCACTATAACAATTTCAAATACATTGTATTTCAATTTGGTGTCATTTTCTAGTCAAAATATCTAAAACAATAATTGACATTTAAATGTACTTGTTTCTTATTATCTTCCTTGCTTGACATGGTCTAAATTATGAACCAGACCATCTAAATAAATTTGATATGTGAAAGGAAAATCGAAAATAAACTACCGTTACTTATATTTTCTCTTACACAGGAATCTGAAATCTTATCAATTAAACATGCAAAATTAGTAAATGTAAAAAAAAACAGTAGTGAAGCTTTGTTTTTTGTTTTTTTTGTTTTTGTTTTTATAATTCAGTGATGTTTCACATTTTATTGATAAGATTTCAGATTCTTGTGCTCTGGCATTTAAAAAATAAACTACTTCTTCTTGATGTATAGATTTAAACAAAATCAGTAAAATATATCAATGTATTATTAATGATCAAGAGTTAATACATCTTTCATTTTTACACTTCATATTGTTTATAAATGACAATCAAAAAAAAATCTGGTCATGCTGCTTTTAAAATTTAGGACTATCTAATATGAGTGATTTTTTCTACCTAATAAATCTCAGCCAATACTTGTATGCAAGCAATATTCATATGGAACAGCATAAATGATTTGGCCTGGCAATGATCAAGGAAATTCCTACAATAATAAAAGACTTACAACAAAACTTTAACCTGACCTAAATATTCTGATAAACTAAAATGCCAAATATCAAACAGTATCTCAGGCTTCAGATAGTGTCCAAAAACTGTCCTTTTATGAAATATTAAGTCAAAAGAGCAATTTCTCCTACAAAAAGTCAATGAAACAAGGCCAAACTTGAACTCAATAGGTAAGTTATCAAGTCTAACTCACATACCAATTGTCAAGTCAGTATCCAAAGCACTGCTTAAAAAGTCTGGAAAAATTGTGATCCAAAGGGCAATAACTCATACAAAAATTAATAAACAAGACCAAACTTGAATAGATCAGTAAGCTATCAAGGCTTACTTGCATACCAAATGTGAAGTCACTATCCAAAAGTCCTAAAACTAGTCCAGGGAAACTATTTTTGCCTGAAATTTTCAAGTGCAAAGGGAAATAATTCCTACAAAAAATTGAGGAATCTTCACAAAACCCATTACTGATCAATAACTCAAGTACAAAATATAAATTCAATATTTCAAATGGTCTTCAAAAAATAAACTACTTGTTGAATTACAGGCAAGGGTAAAACTAAGGCCCCAACTTTGTAATGGAGGGTATGAAAATAAACATAAACATGTCCAGTGTCTTAATATACTAACAGTAAATTAAGCACCAATAAAATTTTCAAAATGAAACAACCACAACTGCATTTCAATCAGATTTTCGCTGAATTAGGTTAATCACAATATCTTTTCAATAAAATAACTTGAAGCATGTAAAACTTTAGAAAAAGACTCTAAGATGAGCAGAGTGCTACAGTATAATGAATAAAGTATACAGTATATAATGGTCTATCTCTTCAGCTATTTAACATTTTCTAAAATGATAAAGTAATGCAATAATAACCGAATTAAATCTAGATAATTTTTAAAAATCATGATTATATGAGGATGTGATAAATTCTAAATATTTTCCTGAAAATATTATCCATTAAAGACTCAAATGATTGTTGGAAGAAATGTCACAAGTAGTTGAAAATTCCATCACAAAGAAAAGTCAGGCCAATCTTCCACTGAAATTTTAGAAGAGAAAATAATTCTTCCCTTAATTCATGCCAGAAAATAGAAGCCCTCAGTTCTTATTCAAGGGATCATATGTATCTTTTTTATTGGAACATGCAGACATGCTGACAATTTTCATTTAAGACCATAATATAAAAATTCCTAGCTTCTCATCCATTTTTCCTTAAAATTTGGGGTGGGCGGGCTAATTCTATTATTTTTTTCATCAAAATAAAATTAATTAATTAATAAATTTTATTTAGGCGGGGGAAAAAATTAGGGTGGGTGGGGATGAGAAACTATGATATTTTTTATTATGGCCTAATAATAATGTCTACTGGTACTAAAGTATTACACAAAAATTATTTTTTCCCGTAAATGTGATTTGCATGATGAACATGTATTCCCTTTGGCACATTTAAAGAATTGTTCAGCACCTCTCCCATGTGAAGACTTCCATTCTGTGCTCCTCTGGATTTACTGTCACTAACATTTAATGGAACATCATCAGGTTCATCTAAGTCAAATAAGTGTTTATGTGGTGCACTTTTAAAGTACTTTTGATGATGCCTGTCAATATGACTAAAATACGATTTTCCATCAACTTCATCGGGAGGCGTGTAATTCTTGGAGTAGAAATATCTGGTCCCTTGACTTTTTGGCTTGGAATCAACATTGTTTTTATGTTTGTGTGATTCATTTGCATAGTTCTCCTTGTTGGCATGGCTGCGACTTTCACTTGACCTTTGACCTGACCTGTAATAAGATCCTGGGTCAAAGTGAGATGACGACATGTCCTTGTAATATGTTTTCTTCATGTCCTCCATTGGATTATGGAAAGGACTTGTGCCAATATCATCATACCAAGAATTACTTCCCTTGTCTTGACCCTGACCATTCACATGTTTTTCATGCTTTGATTTAGGTTTTGTATCCTGATTTGAATGACTAGCAATATGTTCTGCTTTGGGATTTTTACAATCCATTTTACTCATCTCCAATGCAATTCTGAGCATTTCTTCCTCATCATACTTAGACTTTGGTAGTAGATCTTCATATTTAGGAGAATGTGTATTGGGTGTTGTTTCAAATTCTGCCTTCTGCCTCCTCTTCTCTGAAAATACATTGTATTTAGTTTAAAATATTCAAACATGTAGGGCCTGTATATAACCACTGTAGTCTATCACCACTGCAGAGTGAGTTCGCACCCCACTTTGTACATTATAAAAAAGGGAGCCCTCGTCTTACAATCGTAAGTGATAAGGTATGTCAGTTACCTGCCCAAGGTCGGTGGTTCCCTCAGGGCACTCCAGCTTCCTCCACCACTAAAATTGACCATCATGAGATAGCTGAAATACTGCTGAAAGTGACGTTAAAACCCTGTATCAATCAATTAATCAATCAATCAAACATGTAAATTCAGACATTATTGACTTGCGAAAATAACAAGAATAAGCCAAATCAGAAGCAAGTAATAATGAAACAGGACACAATCTGACATGCAGAAATCTGCATCTCTGCAGTGCATATTGCTTAAACAGTGGCTGATTCATAAACAGTTTAAAAATAATGTCTAAACATAGAAACCATTACAGACTTTTTACTCAAATGTAAACAAAAATACTGTAATTATACTAATTTTCGTGGTGTACTTATTTTCACGAATTTCGCGGTCAGCATTTTTGCGCGAAAATAAATACACGCGAATACGTATAAAAAAGTGTAATTAGTAATGTAAAGCATAAGTCTTATGGCGATACCGCGAAATTAAATACCCGCGAACTTGTATGCAAACGGCAATTCGCGAAAATAAGTACCCGCGAAAAAAAGTACAATTACAGTATTCATTTAAATATAAGCACAACAAGCTTAATAATAAAGTTTCCAGCATGTTAAACAACATAATCTTGTTGAAGGCAGTGAAATGAACTGTTTCAATCAAATTTAAGATGGCACTTTTTTAAAAAGAACAACCAAGCATTTTATTTGATCTCTTTAGTGCAAGTTTTCAGTATTTTCTACAGTCGATTCAGTTTTTTGCTTGCCTTCAAACCCCTACATTTATTTTCAAACATTACTACACCAAAGCTCTCTGTAACTATGAAAGACATCTGGTTGCTAGAGCACATATGGTGACCAATGCACCAATTTTCACATTTTTAGAAAGAATATACTCATACTTAAATCCAAACTTTATAATTTACATCTTATATTGTTCTCCCATCACATTTGCCACATCTCTGCTTATTTCAATATGCCTCATATATGTAACGTTATTTCTAATTTCAGTACCAAGTCCAACTATCAGAAATTCTTACCATTTTCATGTTTGTCTTGCATCCTTCATTTGTGTAGTTCTTTTGTGAACTTTGGCATTTGATTGTAATTTTACAGTCATTGTAGGTGTCTATTTTCTAATCTAAATATTCATTACGGAAATTATATCATATATAGGGTCGGTAAGTCTCGCTAAATTTTGGAACTTCTGGGTACATTATTATTAATAATTTGTACGCGGAAGTTGAATTTTTAGCAGAAAAATATGACGTTTCAAGCAAAAAAAATTGGACATCATAATCCTGCAACGTCATATTTTGGCAGGAAATGTTTTCAATTTCAATTTTATCATGATTTCTTGGTGTCACATGATAAAAGTACGAATTTCCTTTGATCTACATGGCAGAAAATTTCAATATCACCAAAAAAAACTGTTATATAAGAAATGAATATGATACTGTCATGACATAACATGTGGGTTGCTTGGTACTAAATGTCCATCATGTGTCTGTGTCCAAATGTGAAAGGAAAATTTTGTAACAATTGGTATTCTTTTTAACAACAAAGTATGAGCAGGGAAATTTTATCCAACTTTGCTGTCAATTGCATTTGAGTTAGGTATTAAAGTCTGATAGTTCATTTATAAACTAGAAAGAAGATGTGAATCAAACTCTATTAAGTAAAATGTGCTTAAGGGTGGAGTGAAGTTAAGAAAATCTACAACTTTGAAGTTGAACTTTAAATTGAAAGAACATGTACCCCTTCTTTACATGCACAAGCAATGAATACAATTTGTACAGTATGCTGCATTTGTCCGTTACTATACCATCACTTCAATTTTACCTCCATGTTTTCTTTTTGTAAGTTAAATTGTTGTTATTGTAATATGCTTTTTCACACCAATTGCATGATTTCTGCAGCAATTGTCATTTCTCCTGGTTTGATCATAATCCATAGATTTAATTAAAGATTGCATAACTCACTTAAGAATCTGCATAACTCACTTAAGAATCTGCATAACTTACCTAAGAATCTGCATAACTCACTTAAGAATATAAGAAAAATAAATACAGACAATCCATGCAAGTAACCATTTCTTGGTACAGTAATGAAGCAAACCAAAAATACAGGTAAGTTATGGATCTTGTTTTTGAGACATTTCACAATTAGAATACAACAGGGAAAGGATTTTTCTTACTTTTACCTAACTTAAGAAATGATACATCTTAAAACACAGAAAGAACAAAGTATTGAAATTGTGTGAAATAATATTTCATGATCTACTAAATGAACAAATAATGGGAAAAGTTTATACGGCAAAATTACTATGAAAACATGGTAAGATTAAGCATATAGAACAACACCTTTTTTTTGTCTTCATCTTAAAAGTCACCATGAACTTTAACGATGAGCAAGCACTCATACCTCTTAGTAAGGCCAAGACATCCCCTAGCACCAGCAAAATTGACTTGATAAATGTCAAACAATATTACATCCATATTTCTTGTGGGCTTGATATGGGATCAACCATAAAATATCAGGAAAAGTAGTCTTACAAACACTGTCATCAAATGTCCATCAAAGGGACCAAAAGACTATACAGCACATAAATGAGCAGCCAGAAAAGTGTGTTATTGCGCAAAATATGAAGACCATATTCAAGTTCTGGTATTTAGATTCACCATTGTTGTTTGACTGCCCTTTGTCAAAAACATGTCTGCCCCTTGTGACCAAGAAAGTACTTCAAAAACATAAATTCATGATGTTTTAGGCTTTATGACGTGACATTTTCCATACTGTGACATATTGAAAAGTGGTCTGGTAAATCCTGATATCAGAGCTCGGATATGGTCTATTAACTCCTAACTTAATCAAATTCTGCATTTTCTAGAAATATAAAAAGTAAAGTTTCAATTGAGCATCTGGAATATGTGTTGGAAAGGGAAGAGTACTGGCATGAGTTCCAGACTTATATCTTGAATAGCTGGAAAAGCAAGGGTACTGACATTGTAATATAAACATACCATTTTTCCTTGCCCTTCTGGATTTTGTATCTGTTGTGATGAAGTCTGTTGAGAAAATATTAAAAAAAACAACATTATTTTTCATCATCTTACTGTCGAATAAATAATATTCTAATCGTAATGTTACTACATGGCTACATGGCTATTCTGGTACACTTTTAAGACTCTACAGAACTTGAGGCTCATCAATATACTTTTGATTTGACCATCAAAAGGTCACTATTACCAAGTTTGGTTTCAGTTCACGACTACCCACCCCATTAATCATAACTAAGCTATGTTGATTCAAAACAACAAAATCTATAAGATAATCTATAAGATTATATCTTTAGAAAGTTTATTCTAAATGGCTTAAACTGGGAAAGTGTTCAAATGAATTTCAATAGCAGCCCTCCTGAATAGGGTGCAAACCTGCAAATCACTGTTTGTTTTAAACATGACCAACCAAAGACTATTTTGAAAAACATCAGTTTCATTTGGCCTTGAAATTTCAGAGTAGATCTCTTAATGAGTTTTCTTGTATATTCCAATATTAAAATATGTTGTATGTTCCCCACTAGAACTCATCTTAGATAAGATGAAGAAATGCTGAACACTAATTTAAAGCAGCAACATCTAAGAATTACTGTGCACAAGTTTGTTGGCAATTGGCAATGGTAGTTTCAGAGAAGAACATCAACAGTGTATACCCAAAAATTTCAATCTTAACAGCTATGAACCTCACTTGTGGCTATTTGTAATATGATGCAAACATGTAGGATATTATTTTGAATGGTGACCCTAGGCTTTTTTATGATCAAGTTTGGTTCTAATATGCCAAGTATACATGTAGTTTGAGAGCATAATGTCCTATGTTAGACTATATTCCCTGACAGTAAAATATAGAATCCACACCTGCTTCGAGTGAGAAACAACATTTCTACACTAGAGATAGTTAAATTTTCAAATTTTTAAACGTGAGGCTTGCCAAGCATTTAAAAATATTTGAAAATTTAACTATGCAGAGTGTAGAAATGTCGTTTCTCATGAGATACGGTTGTGGATTTTATTTCTCTAATGATTTCAAGGAGATTTTTGACAACAAAATGACCCCCCTTTTCTGACATTCTGAAATAAATGTGTTCTTTGAGCGTGACGTTCACTTGCCGAGAACAACATTCTCTCTAGAGAGGAGAAAAAATTTCTCCCACTGTTCAGGAAAAGTGAAAACAAGACAAAAATTAGAGAATATGTCATATATAACAAATGGAATTGCCAGACATTATTAGCCAAGGGGGCAATCTGAAGACTATTTCAACAAAGCTTAAAAGGGAGACATTTGAATGAAAAGCTTAAAATGTAGGACAGACACCTAACAATGGAGGACTAGTTATGGCAACAGCTCACAATGACTGCAGTCAGGTAAGTAAATACATGTAAGCACACCAGTCAAGACTATTGCAATCTGCGTGAGAATCACACGAAGCATTTTGGCAAATTCCTTTGGTCTTTTAATTTTTCCTTTGATCTTTGACAATTTTGGCAAATCTCAAGCTAGGCAAT
Source organism: Modiolus philippinarum (assembly GCA_002080025.1). NCBI lineage: Eukaryota > Metazoa > Mollusca > Bivalvia > Mytilida > Modiolidae > Modiolus > Modiolus philippinarum. The sequence goes on along the minus strand of MJUU01066571.1, from coordinate 173,076 downwards.
GTTCAAAACCTGACAGGTCCAAATAATATGCTTTTCTCTAAATAAACACAAACCCTATAGAAAAGGACAAATATCATTGTTATTGACTTTTTATCATTTACCATAAGGCCAAACCAATTTAATTCTCTGTTTGGCATCAACTTTATTTTTGAAATGAAGGAGGGTATGAGGCAAACAAACAAAAACAAAACAAAAAGCAAGGAAAGCTTTTTTGAAAATAACACACTGTGATGTGCCAAAGTTCATTAAAATTCAACTGAATCCAGTGAAGATATTTTATTCATCACTGCTTACTTTTTTCCCATTTTAGTTTATGTCAGTCTTTTTAAACAGTTTTCTTATACAGTCGAACTTCGATGGCTCGAACACCCAAGGGACCGAAAAAAAACAGTTCAAGAAAGAGGGGTGTTCTAGCTATCAAGGTCGAACTGTTTAAATTCGAACATAGGGTCTAGAAAAAGGGTTCGAGATATCCATGGTGTTCGAGCTATTGCAGTTCGAGCCATCGAAGTTCCACTGTAGTAATTTACATTTGTAGTCTTGTTAAATGACAATTAATATACCATTTTTATCGCAAAAACGAAAAACATCCCTTCTTTGCTTTGTTATAAAATCACCCATTTTCAACGTGGGTGCTGACACCAAACATAGAAATAAATTGTGTTGGCCTTATACATTTACCTGCATCATTAGCCACAGATGATGCTGTTGATGCTTCATCATCTTCCACTTCCTGTATATCCTCTCTAGCAGACGACAGCGAGTCAGGTGATGTACGTTTACCAGTACTACTATTCTGGGCCATTTCCTGTAATATTTTATATACATGTTGTATTACCATTACAAAGAATTACAAAGAATAAAATTTCAAATTCTCATCCTTCTGACTGCAAATGTACATCACTATACATTAATACACAATGTACATTAATACAGAATTTTCACAGAATTGCATGTTATAAAATGATTTTTTTTCTTTGTTTCTTCAGTGCAATACACAAGATACATGTCATTGACTAGCTGACATGGTGTCTCATTGTACAAGTTTGCTAAATTGTATATTTCCATAAATCATGTGATAAAATCATATTTTTCTATTCTGAACCCACTATGTGAAAACCATAATGTTGGTCTCTTTTGGTCCCAAAGTCTGAAATTAGTGAGGCTTTATATTTATATCTAATGATTTTTCAAATTATAATTTGACCATTATGAAAAATAACTCCTATAAAAATTAAATACCATGATGACAACAACACTTTAGTAAACTGCAGGAACTTTATGCGTTGACATGTTTCTATCTAAACAGGCGTAATCAGGACAAGGTACAATGTGAAAATGCTTGCCTGAAGTACAGCTTGATGGTATCAAATTTAAACGTCATAATAAAGAAAATAATGTTTTGTGGCCAGACTGAGTGTACAAAAATATTGTTTCATCTAACGTCACAGTTCAAAGATGGCAACGTTCTATTAATAGAAATTATCTGTGATAAAAATACATTTAACAAGGTGTAAAATACGTTTCAGAAACAGTGAACAACTTACAAACTAGAGAGACTAAATGCCCCTGCTGCCATCATCCAANGAATGTGTTTTTCCCATAGGGTCCAATGTTAAACTATGTCTCCCGCTGGCGGCCATCTTGGAATACATGCAGACTTACCAGACACATTCTTCGATAGGTACCGACTATGGACAGTTGTCACCAAGTATGGTTCCAATTGGGCAAGTAGATTCAGCAGTTTCATCGGTAGTTTTAAGCACCACTATCCATTACAACCAATTTCAGACCATCATTCAAAAAAAATTTTGGCAGGGGTTCCCCTTATAATTCAGATAATGCATATTGCTGAAATCAAAACATTCCAAGTTCCCCTTTCCATAAAAAAATTTTGGCAGGGTTCCCCTTTTTAATCTAGTTTAAACATATTTCTTATACTGTGAAGAGAACTATGAAGCACAATATGACAACAAGCTTACATTGTAAGTTATACAGTTGAACTTCAGTCTCTCAAACTTTGGTAGCTGGAACACCACTAATATCTTGAACTGTATTTAAAAGTCTGATCATGTTTTACTATATTTTTTGACAAAAAACATTCTTGCTAAGGACCACTTTCGACACCAGTTTTGAAGTCAAAACATCATTTTGTAAATGGCGGGCAATGACAATTTAAAACATAAGTTTTAAAGTCATAACATCAATATCTATTTGGAAACCAAATTTCATTGAAATTGGACAATGTTGAATTTTCGGCCTTTTGGCGGCCATTTTGAAAATGGCGTTCAACGAACAATTTTCAACATTAGTTTTTATAGTCGCAACTTCAATATCTATTTGGAAACCATATTTCATTGAAATCGGACAATGTTGAATTTTCCTGCCTTTTTTGGCAGCCATTTTGAAAATGGCATTCAACGAACAATTTAACATCGGTTTTGAAGTTGTGACATCAATACCTATTTGGAAACCAAATTTCATTGAAATCGGACAACGTTGATTTTTCCAGCCTTTCTTGGCGGCCATTTTGAAAATGGCAGTCAACAAACAATTTTCAACACTGGTTTTGAAGTCACAACATCACTATCTATTAGGAAACCAAATCTTATTGAAATTGAACAATGTTGAATTTTCCCGCCTTTTTTTGGCTGCCATTTTGAAAATGGCGGTCAACGATCAATTTTCAACACCACTTTGGAAGTCACCACAGCATGGCAAACATTTTATCAATTTACACTTAACCTTCATCTTCTATAGTTTTAGAAATAAAAGACGAAAAATATGAAAATTTTGAAAATTCTGTGAAAAAAGGGCAATAACTCCTACAAGGGTGAGTAGATCTTGATATGCTGAACATTTTTGCAATTAAAAGTTGACCTCTATCTGCTATAGTTTCTTTGATAAAAAATAAAAAATGTTAAAATTTTGAAAAATTTCCGGAAAAAGGGCAATAACTCCAAAACCGGTAATCAGATTTTCTTCAAAATTGCAGGGCGGGTAGATATTGCCATGCTGATCACTTTTACCCCCATGTCAGATTTTTGATATCTGTAACGGTTTTCGAGTTATTTGCCAAAAACAGCAATTTACCCCTATGTGCTATTTTTAGTAACGGCAGCCATTTTGTTTGGTCCTCGGACTCATCGGATACAATTTTGAAAGAGGATACCCTGGTGATGATTCAGGCCAAGTTTGGTTAATATTGGTTCATTGGTTTCAGAGGAGAAGATTTTTGAAAAAGTTTATGACGGATGGACGGACGGATGGACGGACGGACAGACGACGGACGCCAAGTGATGGCAATAGCTCACATGACCCTTCGGGTCAGGTGAGCTAAAAAGGGAGCCCGCATCTTACAATCGTAAGTGATAAGGTATGTCAGTTACCTGCCCAAGATCGGTGGTTCTCTCAGGGCACTCCGGCTTCCCCCACCACTAAAACTGACCATCATGAAATAGCTGAAATACTGCTGAAAGTGACGTTAAAACCCTATATCAATCAATCAATCAATCAATCAAACATGTAACTTCAGACATTATTGACTTGCGAAAACAACAAGAATAAGCCAAATCAGAAGCAAGTAATAATGAAACAGGACACGATCTGACAAGCAGAAATCTTCATCTCTGCATATTGCTTAAACACTGGCTGATTCATAAACAGTTTAAAAATAATAACATAGAAACCATTACAACCTTTACATTTAAAAGTAAACAAAAATATTCATTTAAGTACAAGCACAAAAAGCTTAATAATAAAGTCTCCAATATGTTAAACAATATAATTTTGTTGAAGTCAGTGAAATTAACTGTTTCAATCAATTTTAAGATAGCACTTTTTTAAAAGAACAACCAAGCGTTTGATCTCTTTAGTGCAAGTTTTCAGTATTCCGACAACTGATTCAGTTTTTTGCTTGCCTTCAAACCCCCTACAATTATTTTCAAACATTACTACACCAAAGCTCTCGGTAACTATTAAAAGACATCTGGTTGCTAGAGCACAGTTAGTGACTAATTCACCAATGCACCCATTTTTACATTTTTAGAAAGAATATATTCATACTTGAATCCAAATTTTTTTAATTTTTTAATGTGTGTCTTTCATCTTTCATTTGTGTAGTTCTTTTGTGAATTTCGTAGGTGTCTCTCTCTATTCTAAATATTCTCTGCTTAAGGCTGTAGTGAAGTAAAGAAAATCTATAACTTTGAAGTAGAACTATACATTGAAAGAACGTGTTCCCTGTCTTTATAAGCACAAGCAATTAATACAATTTGTACAATGTGCAGCATTTGTCTTACACTATACCATCACTTCAATTTTTACTTCCATGTTTTCTTATTGTAAGCTTTAATTTGTTGTCATAGTAATATGCTTTTTCACATCGATTGCATTATTTTGCAGCATGCCCATTCACGCACTGCAGTACATAATTCACGTACATTATAAAACATACATGAATGATTTCACAAATCAAAACTTGCAAGCATGTACATTTGAAAAATTGATCATTGTGGTTTTCAGATCCAAATGTATAGTTCAAATCAAAAGTGGAAGGAAAATAGTTGTCGGCATATGTCATGCAACTTGATAGGTTCCTTGCAAAAGCTGTTTTAAGTAGCGAATACAAATAATGGTATTCATATGTACCCTCAAAAAACACCTTGTAACCCAAATTCAAATTCAAAGGGTACATTTACCCTCAACTGCAAAAAGCAGTAGGCATTCTGATTTTGGTAGCAATAGCCATTTCTCCCAGTTTGTTGATAATCCATACATTCTCATAATTAATTCCAAGATTGCATAATTAACTTAAGAATCCAAGAAAAATAAATATAGACAATCCATGCAAGTAACCATTTCTTGGTATAGTAATGAAGCAAACCAAAAATATTGATAAGTTATGGATCTTGTTATTGAGACATTTCACAAATAGAATACAACAGGAAAAGGATTTTTCTTACTTTTACCTAACTTAAGAAATGATACATCTTAAAATATAAAAAGAACAAAAAACAAAGTATTGAAATTGTGTGAAATAATATTTCATGATCTACTAAATCAAAAATACTGAGATATAAAGGAAGAGTTCATTCAACAAAATTATAATGAAAACATGGTAAGATTAATCATATGCAACAACATTTTTTGTTGTCTTAAAGTCATCATAAGGCCTTAAACAATGAACAAACACTCATACCTCTTAATGAGGTTAAGACATCCCCTAGTACCAGCTTGAGCAAAATTGACTTGCTAAATGTCAAACAATAACACATCCATGTTTCTTGTGGGCTTCATATTGGATCAACCATAAAATATCAAGAAAAGTAGTCTTACAAACACTGTCATCAAATGTCCATCAACGGGACCAAAAGACTATACAACACATAAATGAGCAGCCAGAAGAGTGTGTGTTATTGCGCAAAATATCAAGAACATACTCAAGTTCTGGTATTTAGATTCACCAGTGCTGTTTGACTGCCCTATGTCAAAAACATGTCTGCCCCATGTGACCAAGGAAGTACTTCAAATACATAAATTCATGATGTTTTAGGCTTTATAACGTGACGTTTTCCATACTGACATATTGAAAAGTGGTCTGGTAAATCCTGATATCAGAGCTCGGATATGGTCTATTAACTCCTAACTTAATCAAATTCTGCATTTTCTAGAAATGTAACAAGATGTGTTTGTGAAACACTACATATGCCCCCAGATTCTACAGTAAAATATATGAAAATACCCAATTTCACCCCTTCTTGACCCCTATGACCTTGACCTTTGACCTAATTTTTCTGCATATTTATGTTCCTCTAGACAAAACCTATACACTTGCAAAGTATTAAAAGTTCATCTTACATAGTTCACTTGGCTGCAAAGTATTAAAAGTTCATCTTACATAGTTCAAAAGTTGTTTATTACCATGAAAACACCCAATTTAACCCCTTTATTCTGAAACAGATGAAGCCCCTTTGGGCCTCTTGTTTATTGAAATGGTTTTAATTGTTAAAAGTATCTGTTTAAACATGCTATAAGAATCTTACAGAAATATACTGCATCAAGATCTGACAAAAAACTGAAAAATTCATTTTTTTTTTCCATTTGTCCCCCTTTGGGCCTCTTGTTTCTCGAAAACGGTAAATGCCACCTCAAATCTGTCGACATACTCCAGTTGCGCAATTTTATTAGCAATAACATAAAACAAACCCCGTCTCAATACGATATATAATAAGGATTCTACAGTCAAATATGTGAAAACAGCCAAATTCACCCCTTTTTAACCTCTGTGACCTTGACCTTTGACCTGAACTATTTTTTTTTTTTTGCATATTTATGTTCCTCTTGACTAGACCTATACACTTGCCAAGTATCAAAAGTCTATCTTATATAGTTCAAAAGTTATAGCCAAGGTTAAAGTTTCGGATGCACAGACAAACAGACAGACAGACAGACAGACAGGACAAAAACAATATGCCCCCCGATCCTCCATCTGGGGGCATAAAAAGTAAAGTTTCAATTGAGCATCTGGAATGTGTGTTGGAAAGGGAAGAGTGCTGGCATGAGTTCCAGACTTATATCTTGAATAGCTGTTGGAAAAGCAAGTGTACTGACATTGTAATCTGAACTTGTCATAATAAACATACCATTTTTCCTTGCCCTTCTGGATTTTGTATCTGTTGTGGTGAAGTCTGTTGAGAAAATATTAAAAAAAAAAAAAACATTGTTTTTCATTTCTTACTGTCAAATAAATAATAATCTAATTGTAATGTTACTACATGGCTATTCTGGTACACTTTTAAGACTCTACAGAACTTGAGGCTCATCAATATACTTTTGATTTGACCATCAAAAGGTCACTATTACCAAGTTTGGTTTCAGTTTATGACTACCCACCCCGTTAATCATAACTAAGCTATGTTGATTCAAAACAACAAAAAAATATTATATCATATCTGGACTATTTTTAGAAAGTTTGATTCTAAATGGCTTAAACTGAGAAAGTGTTCCAATAAATTCCAATAACAGCCCTCCTGAATAGGGTGCAAACCTGCAAATCACTGTTTGTTTTAAACACTATTTTGAAAAACATCAGTTTCATTTGGCCTTCAAATTTCAAAGTAAATCTCATAATGAGTTTTCTTATATGTTCCAATATTGAAATATGTTGTATGTTCCCCACTAGAACTCACCTTAGATAAGATGAAGAAGTGCTGAACACTAATTTAAAGCAGTAACATCTAAGAATTACTGTGCACAAGTTTGTTTGCAATAGACGAATTTCATATTTACGGGATGACTGCTAATTTAGCATGTTTTTCAAAGGGACGTCACTCGCTAACACCCGACATTCTGGTTTTCGGTCTCATTAGGGAAAGGACGGTCAGTAAATATTTTCTTTGGCAACGGTTACGATTTTCACTGTGGTAAGTACCCGAATAGCTTGGAATAATTTATTTAAAGACAATCGAGATATTACCCCTAGTCCAGTGATAGATACCTATGTATTCGAAATCTACTGCTGTCCCTTATTTCAATGGAACCGTAAACCTGACTGTCGGGTCAGTAGGTTACTCCCCTTTGTGGAAAACGTTATAAAAACGGAGCCAAAGTCGGGATAAGAAATAAACATGAAAGTGGTCTATTGGCAATGGTAGTTTCAGAGAAGAACATCAACAGTGTATACCCAAAAATTTCAACCTTAACAGCTATGAACCTCACTTGTGGCTATTTGTAATATGATGCAAACATGTAGGATATTATTTTGAATGGTGACCCTAGGCTTTTTTGTGACCAAGTTTGGTTCTAATATGCCAAGTATACATGTAGTTTGAGAGCAGAATATCTTTGAATGATTTTTCCCATAGTGTCCTATGTAAGACTATATTCCCTGACAGCAAATATGTCATATATAACAAATGGAATGGAATTCATCTTCCTGCTTTTCCCGACTGGTGTGGCTACTGCACTATCGGGTAGTTCGTGGGAAAACTGGTATTTCACGCATGTTCAAAAATTGTTTCTTGTGCGTGACTTTTCCCGGTATCATGGCGTCATAGAACAAACCTGATAGTGCAGTGGTGACACCAGGCGGAACAAAATAACGAAGGTGCATTCCATTGCCAGACATTATTAGTAATGGGGGCAATCTGAAGACTATTACAACAAAGCTGCAAAGGGAGACATTTGAATGAAAAGTTTAAAATGTAGGACAGACACTTAACAATGGAGGACTCGTTATGGCAACAGCTCACAATGACTGCAGTCAGGTAAGTAAATAAGCACACCAGTCAAGACTCATGCAATCTGCGTGAGAATCACACGAAGCTTTATGGCAAATTCCTTTGGTCTTTTAATTTTTCCTTTGATCTTTGACAATTTTGGCAAATCTTAAGCTAGGCAATGTTCAAAACCTGACAGGTCTGAATAATATGCCTTTCTCTAAATAAACACAAACCCTATAGAAAAGGACGAATATCATTGTTATTGACTTTTTATTATTTACCATTAGGACAAACCAATTTAATTCTCTGTTTGGCATCAACTTTATTTTTGAAATGTAGGAAGGTATGAGGAAAACAAAAAAAAAAACAAAACAAAAACCAAGGAAAGCTTTTTTGAAAATAACACACTGTGATGTGCCAAAGTTCATAAAAATTCAATTGAATCCAGTGAAGATATTTTTTTCATCACTGCTTACTTTTTTCCCATTTTAGTTTATGTCAGTCTTTTAATACAGTTTTCTTATACAGTTGAACTTCAATGGCTCAAACACCCAAGGGACCAAAACAAAAAAAAGTTCGAGAAAGGGGTGTTCTAGCTATCAAGGTCGAACTGTGTTTAAATTCCAACATAGGGTCTAGAAAAAGGGTTCGAGATATCCATGGTGTTCGAGTTATTGCAGTTCGAGCCATCGAAGTTCCACTGTAGTAATTTACATTTGTGGTCTTGTTAAATGACAATTACTATACCATTTTTTATCGCAACAACTAAAAACATCCCTTCTTTGCTTTGTTAAAAAATCACACATTTTCAATGAGGGCGCTGATACCAAACATAGAAATAAATTGTGTTGGCCTTATAATTAACCTGCATCATTAGCCACAGATGATGCTGTTGATGCTTCATCATCTTCCACTTCCTGTGTATCCTCTCTAGCTGATGACAGCGTGTCAGGTGATGTACGTTTACCAGTACTACTATTCTGGGCCATTTCCTGTAATATTTTATATACAATGTACATGTTGTATTACCATTACAAAGAATTACAAAGAATAAAATTTCAAATTCTCATCCTTCTGACTGCAAATGTACATCACTATACATTAATACACAATGTACATTAATACAGTTCACAGNGCAACGTTCTATTAATAGAAATTATCTGTGATAAAAATACATTTAACAAGGTGTAAAATACGTTTCAGAAACAGTGAACAACTTACAAACTAGAGAGACTAAATGCCCCTGCTGCCATCATCCAACTTTCCCCCAAGTGTTTATATTTCAGTTTTGGATAAAATTTAGCTTAACTCTGTTTGTGTGTGTAAGACACATATGATGCCCGCAGTTGAATATAAACATGGACATCCAATTTCTAAGCACTTAATATAACATGTGACTTTAATACAATGGAAAATGTTGTCTGGAACAGCTGTTCCAGAACATACATTTTGATAAAATTGCAAAGTTCAACTACCCCTCAAAATCACAAATTTTGGCCAAAATCTAAACCATGACAATATGCACATCTTCAATCCATGCCTAATCACTGTGCAAAGTAAAATTAATGTAGCATTGATATTGTGAGAAGAGTTGTGTGCTGTCCCCAAATTTATATTTTAGAAATTAATCTTTTTCACGATACACCGGTCAGATATTTTTCACGATGCACCGGTCCGGTATTGATTTTTTATTAGAATTAGAAACTTGTAACCTTTACACCGAAAACACGCTAATCAACTTATTATGTTAAATTCAGGTGTTGATCCCTCGGAGTAAGTGTATACCTTTTTATTTGTTAAATATATAAGTTTATAGATACAATTATACATGTATAAACTTTAGTAAAGTATTCTTTATACGTAGACAGGTCCTACACGCACGAAACCAGGAACGTCCTAGATATTAACCTTACATAGAATTTTTATTTTTAGAAAACTATCCGTGATATGGAGATAAATGTACCTTTGAGCCAAAATAAATTTTCAGTGATATTTTTACATTTCCTTTTGCCTAATAGTAATTATTTTTAACAATGGAATTGTAATTTACAATGTTTGTCAGCACACTGATTAAAACCTTGGGGATGCATCACATTTGAGTTTGTATTTTGTAAAAATGGTTGGTTGCATTTATTGCATTTAATTGTGTAATCTTATGTAATTTTTGCACATCACAAATTTGTAAAAGTGAACTGAGGTAACCTTTAATAATGTATTATGCACATCTTTGACTTCATATAATTTTTCCATTTTTATTGATTTGACTTTAAAAATTTATACGTTGTATTTTCACACGTCTTATTATTTCAACCTTTTATCGTTGTAGTTTTGTACCCTCTCCGGGGGTGTGGACAGCAATAAACTTTAGAAAGAAATATAGAGTTAATTATTGCACAAGTTGTCTGGAATATGAGTTCCAGAATACACATTTCAATAAAATGGCCAAGTTCAACTACCCCTCAAAATCACAATTTTTATCCAAAATCTAAACCATGCCAATATGCAAATCTTCCACTGTGCAATGCAAAATAAATGTAGCTTTAATATTGGTGGAGGAGTTTTCCAGAATAACAGGTCAGAACACACATTTTGATAAAATGGCCAAGTTCAACTACCCCTCAAAATCACAAATTTTGGCCAAAATCTAAACCATGACAATATGCACATCTTAAATCCATGCCTAATCACTGTGCAATGTAAAATAAATGTAGCTTTAATATTGTGGAAGGAGTTATCTGGAATAACAGCTTATCAGAGATGGGACGGACGGAATTACAGATGGATGGACGGAATTAAGGACAGACAGGGGTAAAACAATATGCCCCCAACTTGTCGTCCTGGGGGCACAAAAAATGTTTAGCAGTACTTTAAATTTGTAGTTTTTTCTCAAGTCTTTCCATGGTGGATACCCTTCCGCAAATTCCTACCACTCCAGTTAGCTTCCCCCTGCTGGAGCCGGACAGCAGGGGTACTGCTCCCAACTGCGTCGGAGCTGTAGGAATTCAAGGAAGTCCCCGAATTCCGACGCAGTTGGGAGCAGTACCCCTGCTGTCCGGCTCCAGCAGGGGGAAGCTAACTGGAGTGGTAGGAATGCGAGGAAGTCCCCGAATTCCGGTGCAGTACCCCTGCTGTCCGGCTCCAGCAGGAGGAAGCTAACTGGAGTGGTAGGAATTCGAGGAAGCCCCCGAATTCCGACGCAGTTGGGAGTAGTACCCTTGCTGTCCGGCTACTTCAGGCAAGCATTTTCACATTCTACCTTGTCCTGATGACACCCGTTTAGAGCAAAACATGTCGACGAATAAAGTATTTGAAATTTACTAAAGTGTTGTTGTCATCATGGTATTTAATTATGCTTTAATTAAATGACAACCCTGCATACCATTGGTATCCAAAAATTTTACCGACAAATAGGGCCTGTATTAGAAACTTATGGGTATAATTTATATATAGCCTGGAACATAAATTTGAATGTGATACTCATCAAACAGGAGGCAGGAGAATTTCATTATGAATTAAAGAATGAAGTTACAAACCTTTTCTAATCTCTCTCTTTCTCTTTTGAGCTTCCTTCTTTGTTTTTTATTGAGTTTCAATGGAACCTGAATTTGAAATATAAAAAAACTAAAGAATGTGTCCGTTAGACATGGATGCCCCGCCAATAAATTCATTGCAAATGATAACCCAAGTCAATTGCGCATAAAATGAATCCCCTGTCAGTGAATTGTGATGGAATATTGTGTGTAGTTGTTTAGAGGTGGACACAAGTCACTCAAGCATAAAATATAGGTCAAAGTAACTTAACTGTCAATGATTTGAGAAGTATTGATCAAGATGATTAATTTGATGAAACAACATTATCTTATAATGTGGAGTTGCTAAGAAATTGACTTGAACTCATAATTTAACCGAAGTCATTCAAGCATAAAATGTAGGTCATGGACACCAAACTGTTGGTGAAACAGGCAGTTCACCTATAGATGAATGTTACAGTGAAATATCATGATGCTACAATACAGTCGTTAAAAAACAGACTTAAACACAAAACTGAACCAAAGTCACTGAAGCACGAAATGTAGGTCAAACTCACCTAATGGTCAATGATTTGTGTAGTACTTATCAAGGCAATTAATTTGATGCAACATCATTGTATTATAATGAGTAATTGTTGAGAAATGGACTTTAACGCAAAACTTAACCAAAGTCACTGCAGGGTAAAATGTAGGTCAAAGCCACCTTATTGTCAATGATTTGGGCAGTACTCATCAAGGCAAATAATTTGATGAAACATCATTGTCTTATAATGAGTAGTTGTTGAGAAACGGACTTAAACGTAAAACTTGACCAGGGTCACTCAACCATAAAATGTAGGTCAAAGAGTCAAACTGCCTAGTGAACTATGTAGAACTATCAAAGATCTACCTACTGGCCTACTATCAGTGTTCTACACCTTACAGTTCCCGAGAAATGTACTTTAACGCAAAACTTAACCGGACGTACAGACGTACGGACGTAGGGAAGGACGGACAAGGGTAACACTATATGCCCCTTCCACATTCATGGGCGGGGCATAAAAATAAATCATCAGAGGCTACAGCTTTCTGTGTATTCTGATTTTGTCAAACTGGAAATAGAGAGCAAACAATATTATATCTGTCAAACAAAATAGCACAAGTAGACAATGGTCAGAGATGAAAGCATGTGCTTTTTTTTTCTCATGTTTGATGAGGGTTATATCATACATTGTATAACAAGATTGTGGGAAGGTATGAAGGCAGGGCATTTTTTACCTTTGTTTTACGTCCAAATAATGGCCCTATTCCCAACTTGACATTCATTTTTCCGACACAATTTGCCGGTTTATGGTATTTTCTCTGCAGTACTTCTCGGCCTTTATAGTTTGTCTAAGGAACATAAACTAGATGTTTATCCGTGTCCAGAATGGTGCATCAATCAATGAACTGTCAAAGTATACTAAAAAAAAAAAACTCTAGACGGGAGCAATTTGGATTAAATATAATGAACAAGGAAATGTTTCATAGGAATATCACTTGAAATACCAGCACTACATTGTGAGAATGTAACAAGAGCTGTCTCTTCCGATGATGCTACTACTGAAACTGTTTGTAGTCAGATGAATGTAATCCCTACTGTTAATGGCCCTAAATTAATGCACTGGTAGTTGTTATCTCAACTAGTTGTTGTTGTTCCATAATCAAAGCCTGGAAATTTTCCTTCAATTCTTTGACAACCAAATACAAATGGAAAAGAATGAATAGAGGTAACACAAATGATCACAAATGAACATAACAGAACAAAGCTACAACAAAAAAATTTGAATCAACATGGAAGCATGAAACATAAGTGTAAGTTGTGTGAACTCCAACAGAACCATGGTTTTTGAGAATCACTTTCAGGAGTCAATCAGAGCTATCCTCATGAAATGCTTAGGTTTCTTCATTATTTATTATCAATATAAACAAGAGTTGTCAGCAGACAACATAGCTCGCCGGGGATTCCAGTAACCTCAATACACAATAAATTTGAAAGTAATAGAAAGCTTTCTTCA
>MJUU01066571.1:144704-158199 GCA_002080025.1 Modiolus philippinarum | reverse complement strand
TGACAATAGCTCTCCGGACATTCGTCCTGGCGAGCTAAAAAGCAGACAGAAGAGTAGGATTTGTGTTCTGTAAACAAAATATAATGATTCTATGAAAGTCTTTTCAATGATAAAGAGGAAATGTATAAAATGGAAATCTTGTTAAAAAAATTCCCAAATTGGATATCACCGATGCAATTTTCCCAATTAGGTAGAAAAAAAACCCTAGAAGGGACTTCTAAAATATCCCTACAACCAACAAGCGTTTCTTCGTTAATTATGCATTATGACAGTTGTACAGTTGTAAAATTTTGTGATTCAACATCCAAAGAGGGGTATGAATTTTTAGGGGTCATCAATTTTTAAGAAAAGAACAAACACATATAGAGATACCATGGATACACTGACTTTTATTTTGTGAATATATGTTTTTGGGATTCCATAAACCTTGCAAATATATAAAAAATTAGCTCTTCGCAAAAATTACCTGTTATATTGTAGGAAAATAAGGAATACAGAATAATGACCCACATTAAATAATTAAAATTCCTTTCCTTATTTGGAAACTTACAATATCTAAATTGCAAAATTTTTGTGAAAACTAAGGAGTATCTCCCTCTTGCAAAGCTCTGTTCTGGCTTTACATTCAGATCCTTTTGATTATTTACTCTCTATCATCCTCTATACATCTTTCAACATCTGGATTTTGATCTGAACTGAAAAGTGTAAGTTGTAAAAATTTCCATATGCCAAAAGTAAATTGACATCAATTTTGGTATAATGTTATTCCTACCCTCCAACTTACTTTATGGAAACCCCTTGGTCTGCATACAGTACTTCTACTTTTCTCAGTGAAAATATTAACAGATAAAATAATTTGGTACAACATGCACACTAAAATTAAAAATATCTTTTTTCCCACCTGAGTACTGCTAAAATCCTCTAGCTCATCGACATTGCTGGCTTCGTCATCAGATTTACTATCACCTGTTCCAGTTGTCTCCTCTTGGCTCTGTGGCACATTCTTCTCCTCAGTGGTGGTAGGTTTGGGTTGGTTTGCTTTGAAATAAAAAAGAATCAGAAACTATATTTTTGATTAAAGAATGTAGTAAGGTGAGGTTTATGAGGCATGTAAAAGTCAATTTTATCCATAATTAATATGTTATATTATATTTTGCCCTATTACACCCAATTTTCTATTCATCAAGGCTTCAGTAGCTTATTAAAGGTCAGTTAGCAAAATTTCATTAAATTGTAGATTTTCCATCCATGTGAAAGAAATAAATGATGTGTTCATGCTATACTAAGGTAAAAGTCCAGGACAGCCTTTTCCCACCATTTTTAAAAATATGAAATATCTTGAAAACATGATCCCGAACTTATCCAAATTTTTAGCTAATTTATTCCTTTATCAATGCTCTTTCAATTTATAGTATCAATTTAACATTGTAGATTTATTTTAATTAATTTCACCTTACTACATCTTTAAATTTGATAAATAAGTGTTACAAATCCATTTTTTTTGATAACATGTCTGTGTAGTGTTAGAAAACGTATAATTCTTTATGGTTAAATCTTAGACTTTTCCTAAAACTAAATACTTTTATTGTTATACAAACATTTTATACAAATTCCAAAATTACCTGAAACCTTTTTTAAATCTGTGCAATAACATAGATATTCAATTTGGTTTAAACTGCTAATTATGGATTTTATATCCATAAAATTTGAGAATTTTTAATTCAATGAAATAAAATCAGTTAAAAATGTAAATACATATAGTTTCCCCTTCAACTAGATATAGGAGTGGGTTAAAAATATTTTTTACTTGAGATAGTCAAATTTGGAATTTCAAAATGCAAGCTTTAGCTAATGAGAGGGAAGAAATATTTTCAATTCAAGACCTAGCTGAATGAGAAGGTTTTTCTCCCATGAAATTTCTGTAAAACACGAAAAATCTAAAATGGAGGGAAATCTCTTCCAGAAATTTAATCAATGCCTTTTGGTTAAAAAGTCACATGCACATTTAACCAATTGCTGTGAATGGGAGAAAAACAAATTGTATTCTCTTATACAGACATCCTGGCGCTTCACCTCTATAGGAGGTGAAACAATCAGTATTTTACTACATAAACTGTGGTCACAGGCTATGTCTCGCCCGCCCCTTGCATCGCCTTAATTTGCACACTGATCTACTGCAGCAGGAATAAAAATACAATATAATCTTTAACTGTGTTTACAATTTCCTTGGAAAAAATGAGGTGATCACTCAAGGAGCCACGGTCACCATCTGGGAGTGGAATCGGTAGACGCATCTGCATTTCAAAGATCCAGTGCCTAGGACTACTGGTATAGGTGTACAAACTGCTTGCTAAAAACTTAAAAATCGTTCATGTGTGAGTAAGGGGCCAGGGCCACCATCTGGGCATTGAATCGGTATGTACTCCCCAAAATGCAACTGCATGTCAAATATCAAGTGCCTAGAACTACTTGTATAGGCTGTACAAACTGCTTGCTAAAAACTTAATGTGATCGTTCATGCATGACTAAGGAGCCAGGGCCATAATCTAAGTAGGGATTTGAGTTGTACCCATAATAATGCAACTGCACATCAAATACTATGGACCTACAACTATCATAAGCTTATTAATTCACAATAGTTTGCAATTGTTGATGCCGCCACCGCCAGAAACGCTATCCCCAAGTCTCGCTTCCACGACTTTTTCGTCACGGGCAGACAATAATATATGTAAGTTCAATATTGATTTATTCATTCATACATGTATCTCAATATATATCAATGAAACTTGGAACAAACATTTTGAAAATTAATATTGATATTGCATCCAAATTTCAAAATCATTGCTACTGTAACACGAAAGACATTGAGTTAAAGCAATTTAAAATATAGATTATATTTGTAGGTAAACAGTACAGAACTCAATTCAAGCTCAAATGTCACTGCCATGAAGTGTAGTTAATGAAAAAATGTGGAAGAAAAATAATGCATTCAAGACTGAATTGTGGACATGCAGAAACAAAGAAGTAATCAAAGTGCTGATAGCACTAATGGAACGATTGGGCTCTATATGTTTCTTTAAAACAATATTTACAAATTATGTGTGTCAAACAGAATTCAGTACTATCCCAACCAGTTTTTGATTTACTTAGAACTAATCTCTACTGCAGGAAACAATTTATGAAATATATTTAGTGTTAAATAATTCATATGTAGAAGATTATTAAATGTGTTTTAATTTATAGACTGTGTTAAACTACTTGCCATATTTTGCCAGACTAGGACACTCATATAATTTAAAAGATACATAAACAGTGGCGGATCTAGGACTAGTGTTACCACAGCTCTAAGGTTGCAGATATTTTTAAAAATAAATACAAAATCAAGACAACATTAACTCATAAAAAGACACAAACAAGAGGCTCTCAAGAGCCTGTATCGCTCACCTGGGCCATTGCTGACAAATACAGTCAAAAATAATAATACCAATGTTGAATGCCAATCTTGAATCTGTTCAGACAAGCCAGACACATTTTAAGAAGGGGACAAACTAAGGTCCATTGTGACCCAGACCTGTTTACCCCATATCGATGGCCTCAGTAGTTTTTTACCAAGTTGTCAGTAGTTTTGCAATGTTCTCAGTAGTTTTCAAGAAAAATAACATGTACTCTTTTTTACTTAAAATAGACTGTTTTTCATCAGCGCTTATTCATTATATGTCAGTACATTTACTTTCTTTTCTTTGTTTCAGTCCCTGTTTACAATTTAATCAATGCTGTTCAAGCAAATCATAAATGGGACCGGGGGAAGGCATTTTCAAAAGCTGCAATGAGTGGGTGCTATTATTCAAGTCAGAATTCATGAGCAAATAAAAAAAAAATCCAATTTTGCATCTATGGGTGGTTATGACAACTTTTAAGTGCATTCCCCTATCCAATGTATGTTTTGCTGGAACAGCCCTCATCAACTTCTATTGTTAGTATGATTTGCTTGCAACTACCATATTTATAAAGAATTTACAAATAAGAAATCACACAATGTAAAAACTCATTTACACATAGTGATGAATATTAATTAACATCTATATTAAAGTTTTTTTTAACTAAATTTCAAATTGAAAAAAACATTGAAAAAATATAATAAACTGAAACATACAAAATGACCGGACAGGTTTATGACTGGGCTTTGAACTATTTAACTCCGTCTGTGACAGTCGTCTTTTCCTCCATGTAGATACGATACGAGAAATTTCTATCACAAATGTGGCAAAAGAAATGGGTTTGGCTCTTTTTTTTATGACCCCAAACATGGGAAATATTCCCTGCAGGACTCTTTAAACCTCTGAGAGGCTTCTTTTCTCTTCTTAGCCTTAGGAGAAGCCCTGGAAATATTGTCGTCTGGACCCCCTTCCACTTGGCAGAAGCCATGCTTTCATATTTTGACAAAGTCTTTCAGACGCTTGACATCAAACAAATCAGATCATTGCATTCAAGCGCATTGAAGACTTCACATGGTAAATCTATTTTCAAGATTTTAATAAAAAACGATTTTTTGCTCAAGATTCATCGATCGTCGTAGTTTTAACACAACAAATCGTAGATCGTATTTTTCAGCCGATTTCCGTAGAAACTACGGCGAAATCGTAGATGTAAACACCTCTGGTGACCAAGTGTGATTCCAATTGGCCAAGTACTTTCAGAAGAGAAGATCTTGGAATATGTTTCCCCATAGGGTCCAATGTTAAACTAAGTTCCCCGCTGGTGGCCATCTTAGATGATGTGCAGACTNATTGTTTATCTGATGTATATTTTTCTATAAGAGTTCTAAGTATAAACATGTGGTCTGAAGTCATTGATTTTTTTCTAAAACCAATTTGTGTGTCATGTATAATATCATATTTTTGTAAATACTTATCAAATCTGCAATTCTTAACAGAATTAATAAGTTTAACAATACAACTCATAATAGTTAGACCTCTGTAATTAGTAGGGTCTGTAGATACACCTGACTTATGTATAGGAGAGATATATCCACTTTTCCACTGAACTGGATTAAAAACCCGTATTCAAAATACAGTTAAATATCTTAATAAAGCATGGCATCAATACAGTAATCCCACTTTTAATCATCTCATTTGATATACAATCAGTACCTGTTGATATGTACTCCCAAAATGCAACAGTTGAACTGCATGTCAAATATCAAGTGCCTAGGACTACTTGTATAGGCTGTACAAAATGCTTGCTAAAAACTTAAAGTGATTGTTCATGTGTGACTAAGGGGCCAGGGCCACCATCTGGGCATGGAATCAGTATGTACTCCCCAAGACGCAACTGCATATCAAATATCAAGTGTCTAGGATTACTGGTAAAGGCTGTACAAACTGCTTGCTAAAAACTTAATGTGATCGTTCATGCATGACTAAGGAGCCAGGGCCATAATCTAAGTAGGGATTTGAGTTGTACCTATAATAATGCAACTGCACATCAAATACTATGGACCTACAATTATCATAAGCTTATTAATTCACAATAGTTTGCAATTGTTGATGCCGCCGCCGCCAGAAACGCTATCCCTAAGTCTCGCTTCCGCGACTTTTTCGTCACGGGCAGACAATAATATATGTAAGTTCAATATTGATTTATTCATTCATACATGTATCTCAATATATATCAATTAAAATTGGAACAAACATTTTGAAAATTAATATTGATATTGCATCCAAATTTCAAAATCATTGCTACCATGGCTACTGTAACATGAAAGACATTGAGTTAAAGCAATTTAAAATATAGATTATATATGTAGGTAAAGTATAGAACTCAATTCAAGATCATTAAAAATGTCACTGCCATGAAGTGTAGTTAATGAAAAAATGTGGAAGAAAAATAATGCATTCAAGACTGAATTGTGGACATGCAGAAACAAAGAAGTAATCAAAGTGCTGATAGCACTAATGGAACGATTGGGCTCTATATGTTTCTTTAAAACAATATTTACAAATAATGTGTGTCCAACAGAATTCAGTACTATCCCAACCAGTTTTTGATTTACTTAGAACTAATCTCTACTGCAGGAAACAATTTATGAAATATATTTAGTGTTAAATAATTCATATGTAGAAGATTATTAAATGTGTTTTAATTTATAGCCTGTGTTAAACTACTTGCCATATTTTGCCAGACTAGGACACTCATATAATTTAAAAGATACATAAACAGTGGTGGATCTAGGACTAGTGTTACCACAGCTCTAAGGTTGCAGATATTTTTAAAAATAAATACAAAATCAAGACAACATTAACTCATAAAAAGACACAAAAAATGGAGCATTCCATATTCAGCAAATTAAACAAAATATTGAATCTGGTTCTAATGCTAATCTTAATTGAAGTATTTTCATGACTTTAATTGTTAGATGAAATAACAAATATATAATATATCAAATGATATAAAATACCACCAATATTGAAACTGGCTTTTATAGTATTAGAACATAGAATAGATATCTATAGTTACGGTATTGAATTTTTTTTGTGGTAAAATACCACTCTGGCTTTACATCCATATAAGATGCATGCCTAGACTTTCTCTACAAAGATCAAACATATATCCAATCCAGTGTATGCACTTTAGAATCACAAAATGTGTTGCACTTTAACGAATGCCTGAATACATATATGCAAAAAAGTTGTCTTTCAGAGCAACCAATAATTTGGATTTGCAAGGCATTCAAAATACTCGTCTAGAAAATTGTACAGGTTCCAGTGTCTTGAAATTAACCAATAAAAAAAGACCTATCCTTTGGCCACTTTATGTGTATTAAAAAAATTTTTTTTTAAATCAAACAAACAAACAAAAACTAAACAAACTCAAAAAAAATAAAAATAAATAAAAACACCGTCTTTTATTAGAAAAGAAGAAGTTTAAATCAGTAGGTAGTGTAGCATAATATTTTTATCATTGTGATAAGAAAAGTATCTTAATTTTTCGATCTTTAAAAATCATTGAAATTAATAATAATAATAAAAAAAAAAAAAAATAGAAACAAACACTAATAGTTGTCTTTTATTAGTTGAACAGAAATCTAAGTCTGCAGGTAATTGCTCAGTTTTGTAAGAAAACTGTCTGAATTTTTCAATCTCTACTGTAATTTCTAAATCACTAACTGCACAAGTGGTTGTTCACATATATGACCCTTATTGATACCCCAATCCACAATCTATTTATAGACTAAGCAAACCGAAGTAAACAGCTGATTTGGAAAATACACATTGTAGAAAATCAAAATCATTCTGCTCAATTTAATCACTTCATTCGTGATGTTTTATAATTAAGATGTATAAATTAAGAGGTAATTTATTTAGCTTGTCTGCCAACACGTGTGGAAAGGAAACAATCAACCATGTTAACTAAATGACCGATAATTGACCACTTGTTTATAAAATCAATAACAGACTGTCACATCTATAAGTTTTAACAATCTTTATTACTGAGATAGCTATCACTTTCAAATTAATTATGGTAATCAAGTTAT
This sequence comes from Modiolus philippinarum, assembly GCA_002080025.1. NCBI lineage: Eukaryota > Metazoa > Mollusca > Bivalvia > Mytilida > Modiolidae > Modiolus > Modiolus philippinarum. The sequence goes on along the minus strand of MJUU01066571.1, from coordinate 150,665 downwards.
AACAATATTCTTGTCCAGTAGTATGCAATTGATATCAACCTGTTGATATGTCAACAAATAAATTACTCCGCAAAAACCGGAAATGAATTAAGAACTTTATATTCCAGGGTATGTTATATAAAAGGTAGCGAATAGGCAAGAAACTTCCGGTCATCCGGGTTTGGTAGTTCTTGACATGGAAACGATTTCCAATCGTTCCAAAAACAAATATTTGGGCATGGTATAATTTCACTCAGCAATATATCGTACTTGAGTACATGCAGGCAGTATTTTTATGAGTTTATAAATCTTTCTTTCATATTTTTTTGGCATTAGACAAAATTTGATAATAAAACATTATTTACATGTATGAGTTACCTGTTTTATTAGCTTTTTTCATTTTCTTTCTCTCCTTTCTTGATGTAATCACTGTCTGTGGTTTGCTTTTATTTGTTGACTTATTCCTGTTTGTGTTATTTGAAGAACTTTTTGTGTCTGGTTTAGAATTATACGTCGTCTTGTTGTTTGCTGTGGAATTCTGGGAATCAGGTGTATACGTGTCTTGAGATGAATAATTGTTATCAAAGTAGGCTGTAGAATTGGATGGATTGCTGCTGGCATAACCAGTGTCATTTTTTGTGGCTTTCTCTTGATAAGAATCATTTGCTGTTGAAGATGAAGAGTTGTAACTACCTGACGAATGTTTATTTTGTGAACTTCTAACATTATCATAGGTTGGATAATGGGAGCTAGAATTGTGGTGATTATATGAAGAGTGTTGATTCTGTCGTGAATGAAATGGTGATGACCTAAATTGATCATGGTTGCATCGTCTTTGTGCATGCCTGTTGCGTCTTCTCCCATTATTCCTTCGACTGTTTCCTGCGTTCATTACAATTATCCGCCCATTTTCGATAAAAACAATCTCTTCATTATCATCGTCATCATCATATCCATGCATACCGCCAAAGGGGTTCATAAAGAGATCAAAAGGGCTTTGATGAAAGGAATTGCCAAAATGTTGTCCAAACAATCCACCGAATGGGGAAGGTCTAGACAAACCAAAATCTGTAACAAAAAAGTTAGAAATATAAAAAAGACAAAATATACTTATATGTCTTGTTCTACTTAGTTTACTTTATGTCTATAGGAGTCTAGGATGGTGTTTATTTCGCTGAACTTGATTACTCTTTATTTAGGGGCTGACTCCGACCTGCCGTTGGCTGTGGGGTTTCCTCACCTTTCACTGAAGATCATATGGTGGCTTTGAGTTGTTATTACTCCCCTTTGGGTCCTTGTCTCTTTGACACATTCCCCGTTTCCCTTCTTTTTTTCTATTATCTAATTTGTAATTATAGTGTCAAGTCAAGTTATTGTGTGAAAAGATTGTTTGTGATCAGAAATGATTTGATATAACAGAAACTGAGCAAGCTCACATACCCAACAATGAATGGTGATGCTTTGGATACAAGGTGACATTTTTGTAATCCCTATTCCTTCTCCCTTTTACAATAATTTTGGTAAGTCCCTATCAAATGGACATATTATCTCTGTAACTTTGAAATTTTGTGAAAGATTTTAAAAGATAAGCTTACAAACTGTTTAAGCATTCAGAAAAACTTTGATGTTGAAAAGGGGGATCACTCCCAGAAAAAAAATGAACTAGACTCCTAGTTAGTATTTATATTTTCCAGAGTTCACGAAAATCTTTGGTCCTGACCGCCAAAAAACGGCTAGGTCCAGCAAAATTATTGTTTGTGATGGTCCTGATGACCAGAAAAATAAAAAGGCAGTTGTAGGTTACTTTTCTCACATCAGTTTTTAGATGTATCATTTGGTACTGGTTTCAGTATTTTAAATGATAAACCAGTTCAAATAACACAGCCGAACTGTGTGCACCGGTTTTGCAACACCAGGGAAACGTTTGGTGGCTGCAAAGAAACCTACCAAGGAATTGAAATGTCTCACGATGCAAATAATAATGGGAAATAGGCGTGGCGGATGTTTCTTGAACAAATGAGCTATGTGAGAGGGAATGGATACTCGCAGTACGATGATGAAACACAACTGATGTCACATTTGTTATATACCCCTAATTCCGTTAACGTCTGCAATTGTCAATTTGAAAATAAAAACTTATTTAACTGTTGACAAAAAGTTAAAGACTTAGTTCAACTAATGACAAATTGAAGTGTCAATGGTACCCACATCAAGGGACTCATAATTTTCCCTCTACCCATAAGGAGAAACGGGTGTCAGTGAAAGTGCCACCTTAATTTTGTGGCAAAACCAGAAACCAGAAGACCCCTGACTACATTTCTTAGCAAATATCAAAAGACAATTAATTCACAAAATTTTGATGATTGATTGATTAGTTAGAGTGTAACATCCAGTGAGCAATATTTCATCTTTATCAGGACGTGGACAAAGATGGAAGGGACAACCATGGCTACTACATTGTAGTTTTGATTGCCACTGGAAAAAAAAGGGGAACAGGGTAGGGATAGGAAATTTAGGTTTCTATATGACTCCCAGTGAGTCTAGGTCTTTATTCTGCATGGAGCGTGATATTTCTCTACACAGTTTGGTTCATGGTCAGCCTTTCCATATTACCTGACTACCCAACGTAGACAGGGCATTCCAACATATCCACCACATGGTGACAAGCCAAATTTTGTAGGACTGGCAAAACTTTTGTAGGACTGCATGACAGAAAAACTGAACTTGCCAGTCCCATGACCGGCAGATCAAAAAGACTTTTCACGAACTCTGATTTTCACATTAACATACATTCTAACTACAAATTTAAATATAAAGTGCTTTAAGGGAATTCATGCTAACAAGCTGTTTCAAAGGTTCAAAATCCGGATATTGTCTAATGAACATGATTTTCATGTCTGCTTTAAAATGACATTGGAGTGATGATACTTACTCAAAAAGATAGCAATTGTCTTTGTGGCCATGATATGATATACTTACCGCCCATCATCCAAGGGAAAAGACGCACCAAAATCTCAATCTAAAAATAGAAACAAACTGGTGTTATCATTCGTACATAAATAAAAAAAAAATCAGAAATTTCATACGCATACTGTTAATTTAGTTTCTATCCCTAGGCACTAAAATTTGACATCTGTTCAGCCTGTGACATGGTCGAAGGCTGTATAGTGATAATGATGGATTATAAGTATCTAGCACTGGTGAAAGTGCAAGATTGAGAAATCTCAGACACCCTAGGGCAAGATTTCAATACTTCTCTAACAAGGCTTGCCGAGTAAGAGAACCATTGAAATCTTACCGAGGGTGTCAGAGATTTCTTATCTTGCATTTTCAATGGTGTTTGACAATTTTTCTCACATCTATAACCACGAAATACACTTTGTTTACCACCAGACAGTACTTGACATGTGACGTTCCTAGGCGACTTCAATGACATCAGAATAAGTTACTTAGTAATTTTCCGTCTTGTACCAGGGGTGACAAGACAAGAATTTCTTGTACCCCTGAAACAGGAACTGGCTTATCTTTTCAGTGAGAAAGTACAATCTCAATACGATAGGTTACAGATTTATACCCAGCTTTGCCGTTCATTTCATTGATGCACATATCAATATTTTATATTCTTGCTACTGACCAAGTTTTATAAAATTCTATCGAACATGTTCAGAGGAGTTGCAAGGTTTGGAAGCCATCTGCCCACCTGCTGTACATCAACATTTCAGGACCTGGATTTCCAAAAGGAATAACCTGGTTAAAATCAGTACACTTCAACTAAATATTGGAGAACAACCAAACTGTCCTTTTTGGCCCATTGATAAAATAAAAATAGTAATGGTGCATTACATGATACCCCGCCACGTTTCACAAAATTTCAGAATTTAAAGCATAATTTCAGAACTCCAGAACCCCTTGGAGCTCTGAGCCGAAATAAAAAAGTGGCCCGAGTTTTGTGGTAAACAACTTACATACCAAGTTTGAAGACCCTATGTTATTTCATTCACAAATTATCAGTCAGAAATCTTCAGGGGACGGACAGACTGATGGAAAGATGGACTGGCAGACACATAACTGAGGGTATCACATAATACCTTGCCACTATGTGTGGTTGGGTATAAAAAAGAACGGTGAGCATTGCTGTTGTACTAGTTTATTGAATACATAAACAAGAGGCTCTCAAGAGCCTGTATTGCTCTTATGTGCCTTGGCTAACATAAACAGTCTAATTAACCTGAATAATAAAGGACATCGTTTTCGAGTATGTTTACAGACCTTGATCATGTTGATGGTATTTGCTTCATGTTGAACTATATTCATGATGGCACACATTTTGGATATGGTTACCATTTCTGAAGGAGGCAAACTCAGAAAAGAACAAAAAAATCAAAAACTTTTAAGGGCATCATCCAAGGACAATTATGACTAAGTATGGTTTCAATTGGCCTAGTAGTTTCAGAGGAGAAGATCTTTGCGCATGTTTTCCCATAAGGTCAAATGTTAAACTAAGTTCCCATCTAGAATGAGGTGAAGACTTGATGGACAATTTTCTAAAGGGGATTACCCTTGAAATATTGTGACCAAGTTTGGAACCAATTAGATTTGTTGTTTCAGAGGAGAAAATCATTGAATGCTTTCTCATAGGGGCCAGTGTTAAACTATGTTCCCCACTGGTGCAATCTTGGATGGGATGCAGACTTGCCACATTTTTTTTCAAAGAGGGCCAACTAAGGACTATTGTATCCAAGTATTGTTCAAATTGGCCTAGTAGTTTCAGAGGAAAAAATCTTTGAATGTGTCTTCCTATAGGGTACAATGTTAAACTAAGTTCCCTGCTGGCAGCCATCTTGGATGATGTGCAGACTTGCCAGACATATTTTTTGAAGGGGACCAACCAAGGACTATTGTGACCAAGTTTGGATAAAATTGGCATTGTTGTTTCAGAGAAGATCTTTGAATGCTTTCCCATAAGGTCCAATGTGAAACTATGTTCCCTGCTGGCGGCCATCTTGGATGAGATGAGGACTTGACAGAAACATTTTTCAAAGGGGCCAACTACAGACTATTGTGACCAGGTTGCTTTCAATTGGCCTAATGGTTTTTTAAATGCAATCTTAGAAAATGTTTTCCCATAGCGTCAAATGTTAAACTATCCTCCCCGCTGGGGGCCATCTTGGCAGAGGTCGGAGAACTTGAACAAGTTCAATAAAATGTAGTCCTTGACATGCTGAACATTTTTGCAATTTAAACTTGACTCTATCTCAAAGCGTTTTTGAAGTATAGGACAAAAAGTATAAAATCACAAAATAAAGGGCTACGCCGAGCGCAGCATGATACGACCGCAGCATGTCGACCACTGAAATTTTTAAAGTGAATGTGGACACAGTAAAGAGCTTGACACAATAATTAGATGGACACAAAAAGAAGCTAGACACAGTTATTAGCTAGAAACAAAATAGGGAAAAAATCAACCCTTTTGATTACTTACTGATAAAAAACCGTAAGAGCTATGCAGAATATGTACTATCAACTAAAACTTTACAGACATAGAAATTTTAAGAAAAAAAAAAACCATCGAAATCCGATGAAAAATAAAGATATGACATATTTAGAAAAATTGCAATTTTTGGCCCCTTTGACCCCCTTGTAGCTCGGAAACGGTAAGACCTACACAAAATCCGTTGCAATATTACTGAAAGCTTAGATCAAGAGGAATCCAAAGAAAAAAATCCCATCAAAATCCGATGAAAAATAAAGATTTGACATATTCAGAAAAATTGCATTTTTGGCCCCTTTGACCCCTTGAAGCTCAGAAACGGTAAGACCTACAAAAAATCCGTTGGAATACCCATGAAAGCTTAGATCAAGAGGAATCCAAAGAAAAAAATCCCATCGAAATCCAATGAAAAATAAAGATTTGACATATTTAGAAAAATTGCATTTTTGGCCCCTTTGACCCCTTGTAGCTCGGAAACGGTAAGACCTACA
>MJUU01066571.1:132809-144658 GCA_002080025.1 Modiolus philippinarum | reverse complement strand
CATGTTTTCCCATAAGGTCAAATGTTAAACTAAGTTCCCATCTAGAATGAGGTGAAGACTTGATGGACAATTTTCTAAAGGGGATTACCCGTGAAATATTGTGACCAAGTTTGGAACCAATTAGATTTGTTGTTTCAAAGGAGAAAATCATTGAATGCTTTCCCATAGGGGCCAGTGTTAAACTATGTTCCCCGCTGGGGCAATCCTGGATGGGATGCAGACTTGCCACATTTTTTTTTTCAAAGAGGGCCAACTAAGGACTATTGTGTCCAAGTATTGTTCAAATTGGCCTAGTAGTTTCAGAGGAAAAAATCTTTGAATGTGTCTTCCTATAGGGTACAATGTTAAACTAAGTTCCCTGCTGGCAGCCATCTTGGATGATGTGCAGACTTGCCAGACATATTTTTTGAAGGGGACCAACCAAGGACTATTGTGACCAAGTTTGGATAAAATTGGCATTGTTGTTTCAGAGAAGATCTTTGAATGCTTTCCCATAAGGTCCAATGTGAAACTATGTTCCCTGCTGGTGGCCATCTTGGATGAGATGAGGACTTGAGAGAAACATTTTTCAAAGGGGCCAACTACAGACTATTGTGACCAGGTTGCTTTCAATTGGCCTAATGGTTTTTTAGAATGCAATCTTAGAAAATGTTTTCCCATAGCATCAAATGTTAAACTATCCTCCCCGCTGGGGGCCATCTTGGCAGAGGTCGGAGAACTTGACCAAGTTCAATAAAATATAGTCCTTGACATGCTGAACATTTTTGCAATTTAAACTTGACTCTATCTCAAAGTGTTTTTGAAGTATAGGACAAAAGGTATAAAATCACAAAAAAATTTGACCAATAAAGACCCATTACTCATATATGGGTAGTTGGATTTTCTTCAAAATTTCCATGTAAGTAGATCTTGACATGCTGAACATTTTTGCAATTTAAACTTAACCTCTATCTGTTATAGTTTTTTTTTTAATAAAAAATAAAAAACATCAAAATTTTGAACATTTTATGGAAAAAGGGCAATAACTCTAAGATGGGTCATCAGATTTTCTTCAAAATTTCAGGGTGGGTAGATCTTGTCATGCTGATCATTTTAACCCCCATGTCAGATTTTTGATATCTGTAATGGTTTTCGAGTTATTTGCCAAAAACTGCAATTTACCCCTATGTTCTATTTCTAGTAATGGCAGCCATGTTGTTTCACCTAGGACATAAAAAAATAACAAATTTGAAACTAGATACCCTGGTGATGATTCAGTTGAAGTTTGATTGCATTTGGCCTAGTGGTTTCAGAGGAGAATAATTTTGAAAGTGAGCTTACCACAGACGGACGACGGACGGAGGACGGACGGACGCCAAGTGATGACAAAAGCTCACCCTGGCATAACCAGGTGAGCTAAAAACAAAATGTCTACAGAGACCTACATCCTCATCCATTTGAAATATAAATTACTCTCCCCTGTATAGTTAATACTCACAGGTACATCATGACCCCCAGCATGTCCACTAAAGTGGCCATCTTCTTCAAATCCTACAGCACTAGGTCCTGTTCAAATAAAGTATAAAATTCATAACAAAAAATTTACCCAAACAAAATCCATACAAAAAATAATGTAAAAATTCAAGCAATATAGGAGCTGTCGCCGAATGGCAGCCAGTTATATCCCCACTCTTTGAACTTCGAATCAATATGGTTAGTGCAAATTTAAGTGTGTTTGGACACAATACTGAAGCACAATATCAAATATCAAGTGGCTGTCATGTGTGGTTGCTAAGAAAGGTGTGACAAAAAGTCCATTTTAGGAAATGAAAAGTAAAAATGCACAAAGTTGGTAAACAGGAAGTGGAACATTGATATGGCGGAAAAGGGGAGTTGCAGTATAGGACCACAAACTTGAAGCACCATACCAAATATAAAGTGGTTGTCATATGTATGGAAGCGAAAAATACGACAACAATAATGTGTTGATGGAATTACAGATGATGGACGGACAGAGGTAAAACAGTATACTCCCCTCCTTTGGAAAAGGGGGCGGGTAAAAAAGAATAAAATCCTAGATTATAATTGCATAGACTTTTTCTTTAATTAAATTAATATTTTATTTTAACTTTTTCCTAAAATTTGGTTAGGACATAATGAAATAATGAGAAACATTGGTCGGTTATCATGGTTATCTCCCTGCATCAACTTAGTTACCGGGGTATATATTGTTAAAGTGGAGATAATTCTAATTAGCATAACAAGCCTCTTTTGATATTGAAATTAAAAATTATCTCCACTTTAACCATATATAAATATTTATTAGTTTTTTCAAATGGTACAGGGAGATAACTGACCTATGTTACTCATTCCTAGATTGTCATCCATTTTTACTCATTTTTGATGCAGGTGAAAATATCAGGGCAGGTGGGTTAGAATGTTGGATATTTTTTTATTATGACCTTATTTGCTTCAAAATTTACATTATTTTTGCTACATATTTTTGTATATTAATGAAAATATTATTTTATGAAAATATTGGTAATCAATGATTACAAAGTTCACCATCGATCTGCAATCCCAGATGCATGCATATGCAAGGTTACATGATCATACCTTTTATAGTGACTGAGATCTGAACTGTCCATAAACTTGAATGTAAGTCATTCAACCGGAAAATATAGGTCAAAGTGGCCTAAATTTGCCTGCACGCTGACCTACCATTAAAGATGAATGCATATGCAATGCAAGATGATCCTACCATGTATACTGACTCAGATATGAACTTGGATGTAAACTTGAATGGAAGACATCAAGATGAAGACAGGAATAAAGGCCCTGTCCTCGATAAACTGGAGTTTTCTATGTATCGTGTGTGTTTTTGTGACATGTACATTCACTTCATATCCTTTCATTTTTTCCTATTGAATGGAAACAAATTAAGCTGAAAATATAAGTCAGAGAACTAGTTTTCTTGGAGACTCAGTCAACCAAGATGCACCTGCATGCAAAGTTTAATGACCCTGCCATGCATAATTGGAGAGATATACACCCAAATACTGATGCAGACACAGACTCGGATTTAGACACATACCCAGATACCAGCGGTTCTCCATTATTCCCCTCACTTTGTTGGGGCGAACTGAAAAAAACAACATTTAAACCTACCCTCCCTTAGTTTTTTCAAATGGTTCAAATGATAACCTCAATAGAATATATATGTTGTACTAATATGATAGCCAAAATAAGTTAAGTCATAGAACTAGAGCTGTCGCCGAATGGCAACCAATTATGCCCCTACTCTTTTAACACTGAATCAATTTGGAAAGTGCAAATTTAAGCAGTCAGGGGACAGACTTATACAAGTCTGCAGTGTTTTAGACTTGTTTTAGTCTTTAATTTTCTTCATTTTGTATGCACTGACCTCTTTAAGTCTAAAATTTTTAGACCTGATGAAGTCTAATGTTTATTTCCTGTTACCCAGGTGTTTCAAATTTTATGGTTAATTAGACTTGCACAAGTCTAAAAATTGCTAAATTGACCATTTTAATGAGCCAAGCATCAGTATCTAGAGGTGTGGCGTCCAGACCTAATTGGAATTACATGGAAGTTAAATTTTCCATTTTTATCAGAAAATTATTGGTTACTTGGGCAAAATTAGGACAGCAGGTGTACAATCAATTAGAAATTGTTATCAAAGATAACAAAATTATCAATATCAACTAACTGCTTTTGCAGATTGGTATAGCTTTTTGTTTTAAATTACAAGGCACTATAGTCATGTTTCTTTTTCAATGATAAACAATATGAAGGGTAATTGCAAATATCCATTAAGCACAAAAAAAAAATTTTCTCTTAGACTTGTACAAGAAACAAAAAAACATAAAATGGTAATTTCTCTTAGACTTGTACAAGTCTGATCAATTTTAGACTTATTCAGGTCAAAATTGCTCAACAAAACCTATAATTCCAGACCTGAAGAGGTCTAAAATAATTAAGACTTACTCCAGTCTGTCCCCTGACTGTTAAGTGTGTGTTGACACAGTACAGCTCAACACGAACTGATTCTCTTTCTCTCAACACCGAGTATTTTCCTGGTGGGACACTGCAAAACACCGAAATACACTGAAAAATACTCGGTGTTGTCTTGGAGGAGTCACACGGATTAGCGTGTTGTTTATTGCCCTGAAAACGAAAATCCTCCCAACACTGCGAAATTTATTTACCTGTAATCCTTTGATCTTTTGCCGGTAACCACAGTCATTAATTAGCAAGTCATTAACATTTCATCAATAATGTTTAAATAAAAATTACATTTTTTCCAAAGGTAGTAATTAAAAGTAAAAAGAAAATTTGTTTTTGAAATAACTTGAAAAAGATCGGCATGAAAAACTGACAAAGTGTTATATCCACGCCAGGAAATTCACATGTTTTGGGAATAAAATAAAAATAAAATTGCTTGTTTTTACAAAAGAGAGGGACCACAAAGTTTAGAAAAATAAAGGAAACTTAGAAAAAGATGTAATTCGTTCATAAAAATTATATAAACCTATTTTGTCACATATTCTGTTTTTAGACATTTACCTAATGGTAATGCTTGATTCACTACAAACTGATTTTCCGAAAATCTTGGAACTTTTACTTATAAAAGGGATGAATAAAATTGAACAATGTTCGTTAGCAGGACATACGCTAAAACTTTAAAATATTTTTAGAGGTTTCAATTAAGTTATAACCGCATTTTGTTCTGTACATTGTTTAAATCCATAGTCTGGACCAGAATATTTTTGGAGCGAAACAAGTGAAAACCTCATGTCTCACATGTTGGAAGATTTATGCAGCAATACAAATAAATTTACTTTTTTAAACGTTTTGGCACCTGACAGTTATCAAATTATATAATTATTACTTCTTAAAATGTATTTTCAAGAAAATTATTTGTCATAAACAGCGAGGATGTTGAAATTTCTACTACCGTAACAAATATTGACTTGCAACTTGTCAATAATTTAATTTTGACATCGGACAGGTAATTAACATTTATAAGTTTTATTGCTCTCAACAGCAATAAAACTCGCGGTGTTGAGATTAGAGTTTGGGAGGGATTTTGGAGATTAATCTGAAATTAACCGTGTTACACCGAAATCCGTGATAAGAGAGAGAGAATAAGTTCGCGTTGAGCTAACTGTACAAGTATAGACACAATGATATACCTCCACTTTTTCCAAAAAAATATAAAAGGGAAGTTCTGAGCCTGAAAATCAATTCTATGGGTGCTAGGCAATCTTCCTGTAAAGTTTCATCCATTTTGAGGCACTTTGAATTTTCCCGCCTTTTTCCAGTTTCCATGGCAACGGTAGCCATTTTGAAAATTTTGAGACCCAAAATCATTTCTAAGGGTGCTAGACATCCTTCTGGTAAAGTTTCATCAAATTTGAGGCACCCTGAATTTGCCCACCTTTTCTCAGTTTCCATGGCAACCACGGCCATTTTAAATATTCCAAAAGATATACTTATTGCAGGATTGCCAAAGTATTGACCGCCCGGGTTTTCCCACGTGGAAAAACCCGGGTTTTTCCGGGCTGGGCAATACTCCTTGAAATGGGTGATACTGAGGAATACTGGGTAATATGATTTTTTTAAGCTCATTTTTAATAAATTGCTAAAATTGAATGTAAATTTCTTTATCTTAAACATGTTAGAATTGAATGGTTTTGTCTTTATAGTAAGGTGTCTGCATGGTATTATTTTCCTATTATAGAATTTTGTGAAATTTTCTGTGTAGAAACACAATCCTATTATTGTTCAAAATGTAAACTAAAATTTTGGGGTCACCGTGCATTTAAGCGCAAAAACTAAAATTGAAAACTTCAGGATTTTACAAAGAAATGATAGGGAAAATGATTATATGAGAGCATAGCTTAAAAAGTTTATTATAGATTTTGTTCAAACTTTATATGTGTTTTGAAATTCTCATATAGTTTACTTTTAACAAATAAAAATTATGGGTCACTGTTAAAATAAGACAGATAAATCATGAATGGTTCATTTCTCTAGTGATAACTATGTTAAATTCTTTTATCAAATTACCTCCCTTGCATAATTTCTGTGTTTCCATAAATCCAGCAACAGATTTTAAGCTCATGTGTTTTAGTTCACAGATTGGTATTGGAAATGTTGTAATAGAGATAAGGAATAAAAATTTTAAATACTTTGGAACTTTCTTTACATTTTAAATAACTATTTTGTTAAATTTCTTAATGAATGAAACCTAAATGAACAAGTATTAGACAAAAATGGCAGAATAATACCATTGAGACACTTCTTTTTTTTACAAATTGTACATGTTTAATGTACAAAATATAATTGCTTATTAAATCTTTTAATTCTAAAAACACCCCAAGGGAGAATTACAAGCAAAATCATAAAAAGGGTATAATTATTAATTGTTAAATAAACATATAATTGTTTGACAGTTTCTAATGGGCGCTTTGCATTTGCACCAATTTTTGAAAAGTGGGGTATTTCATTTGCGCCACAAGCTTGTATTTCATTTGCGCCATTTCTCAGGTAAACATTTCCAGGTAAAGCGGAAACAACACTGACTATAGATGAAAGTTATTTAATATCAGTGGAAAAATAGTTCATATATCATTTAAAATTAAATGTTTAGTATATATAATATATGTAAAATTGTCACATCACTGGTTCGTTTAGATCATATTGTTGTATCCAGATCAACCATGTTAAAAAAGGGGGGGTATTTATATCAATTTCTGCTCATTTAATCTCCAAATGAAATTTTCATTGGTTGTGTAAAATTTTCTACACTTAAATTCACTATATGTTTTTGGTACTGCTGAAGGTTTGAACATTATTAAATATGCAATGTAACGAATTTGAAATAGTGCTCGTGTAAAAATATCATGCTCGAAATCCTACTTCAGTGTCCCCGTTGTAGACAAGGAAAACAGTTTGTGCTGGCGAACTGAGTTAAATCCAAGTAAAAAGTATAAGCATTTTTACTTTCATCTATACTATTTACCTGTATTTAGCGTAAATGCATTATTTTTATTTTGGCGCAAATGAACTACATTTTGTGGCGCAAATGAAATATTTTTTTGGCGCAAATGCAATGCACCGTTTCTAATAAGTATAATTAGACACCTTACATGTACCTATAATTTTGAGAAATTGTTTTATATATTGTTATAAAAACAAATTTTTATTATTGGACTAAATTGTGTATCAACAATATTTAGTTGTAACATATATGTTGTCCAACAATTTAAATTTCAAACACTTTAAAAGAGTATAAATACAACTTATTTAGACAACATTTCTATCATTTTTCATTAGTGGTGTAAAAGAAATCGATAGAAACTTGTAAAACATCTCTTTATTGAAGTTTTAACCTTGAAAAACAAAAATAAAGTACTAGTATTTCACATTTCCCAGTATTACCCAGTACTGCCCAATAAAACCCAGTAAAACCTGGGTTTTCCCAGTATTGCCCACTGGGCTGGGCAATACTCATAAAACCCGGGTTTTTGCCAACCCTGACTTATTGTAAGTTAGATTCCTTTGAAGTAGTTGGAATTTGTTTGCAAACTTTCTAAAAAAACATGAATAGTTGTGTTTTTCATTCGTCGCAGGGGCATAAAAAGAGGTTTACTTAGCTTTTACAGAAATAGTACCACTATATTTAATTATAGTTGAATGAAATACAATGTATATTGAGTACACATAGTATACTCACCCTCTGTTAAGTATTTATATGCATAACCTATTTCTTGAAATTTCTCCTTCGCATCATCACTCTCATTCTACAAAAATAATATGACACTTGTGTATGTTATATAGCCTTTTCATCTTCCAAATAAATACTTTTTTTTCAAATAAACAATCAAAATAAACTACAAGTAGTATAGCAATATGACTGAAAAAAGGAGATGCAGTACAGTACCCTTAACCGAAGCTCCATGACAAATATCAAGTAGCTGTCATGTGCAGTTTCTACAAACAAGAGAGGACCCTAATACTAGAAGTCTTTCGTTGTTTTGAAAAATGAATTTTATTTTATTTCCTTTGCTCATATTCAATTTCTTCTGGTGTTGTGAATGTGGAAACAATCAAAAGATGTAATACCTAAAAGGTCATTTACTCTTAATTCATATGACTTTATTTTTTACACAAGTTTGAAGATAAATTGAAAATGTTTTCTTGGAAATTGACATTGTCTTTAAATAATAACAAAACTCTAGGCAAACTATTTAATGAAGTGGTCTACAAAGCGTATTATTGGAATGTGTCCTTTTATTCCTTACCGTTAGAACATAAATTGTACCTTTGAAATATGTCGGTCCAACTACCCGAAAAATCCTGACGTCATAAATGAATTACAAAACCTTAAAGCTCGATTTCTTGGAAGTTTACGACGTCATAAAGGAATTACAAAACAGTAAAGCTCAAAAACAAAATGCACAGAAACAATAGTAGGATATGCCTTTAAGCAAAAAAACTTAACCTGGTCACTGGACCATGAAATATAGGTCAAGGTCACGTGATTTTGGGTCCGGCAGATAGGGTTTGCCGTATGCTACCTATGGATCAAATATAAAGTTCCTACATCAAAGGCTTCTATATAATAACTTGAGTTTAAGCCCCCGTCTCAGCCATCACCATCACACTTTGCACGCCTATGCCTTGCTTTCCGTGACTTTGGTCGCGGGCAAGACAAAAATGTGACGAAAAAGTCACAATTTTGAAAATGACACTTAAAAGGCACAAAGTCCATCAACAGGAAGTGGTGATTCGATATGGCCAAAAAGGGGAGACGCAGTATAGGACCCCATACTGATGCACCATACCATATTAAGTGGTTATCATGTGAAGTTGCAGAGAAAAATGCAACGAAAAAGTCACAATTTTGAAAATGATGATAGACAGAATGACAGATGGGCAGAGTAACAAGAGGCTCTGAAGAGCCTGTATCTATCACCTGGGCCATGGCTGACACAATAAGTCAAAACAATTTCAACATTTAAGGGTCTCATTTTCAAGTTTGTTGATAGACATTGATGTTATATGATCCAAAATTAAACTATGTTCCCCATTGACAACTATTTTTGATGGGGCGTAGACTGACTGTCACCTTTCTTGAAGAAGACCATCTAAGGATCATTGTGCCTCACTTTGGTTCCAATTGGCCTAGTATTTTCAGAGGAGATCTTTGAATGATTTCCCATGGGGTCCAAATGTTCCCCGCTGACTGCCATCTTTGATGCTATGCGGACATATTTTATGAAGGGGACCAAGTGAGGACCATTGTGATCAAGTATGTTTCCAATTGGCCATGTAATTTCAAAAGAGTAGATCTTTGAATGTGTTTCCCTATAGGGTTCAATGTTAAAACCATGTTCCCACTAGCGGCCATCTTGGATATGATGTGGACTTGCCAAACACATTTTTTAAGAGGCCATCTAAGGATCATTGTGACTAAGTTTGGTTTCAATTGGCCCAGTATTTTTAGAGGAGGTGATTTTTGCAATATTGTCCAATTTTCTACAAAGTTATCGCTGGCAGCCACCTTGGATGAAGTCAAACTTGCCAGACATAATTTTTAAACGGGACTACCCAAGGACTATTGTGACCAAGTTTGGTTCCAATTATCTCATTGGTTTCAGAGAAGATCTTTGAATGCTTTCCCATAGGGTTGATTGTTAAAACCGCATTCCGTACTGGGGGCCATCTTGGATATGATACAAACTTGCCAGACATTTTTTAAAAAGGGCCACCTAAGGACCATTTTGACCAAGTTTGGTTCCAATTGGCCAGTAGTTTCAGAGGAGAAGATCTTTGAATACAGGGTCCATTTTTCATTTATTGTGACCATGTATTGTTCCAAGTGGCCCAGCAGTTTTAGAGAAGATGTTTGAGTGATTAACTTACAATTGACAGATTGCGGACAAAGTGATGGCAAAAACTCACCATTGCATTATGAGCTAGGTCATTTCTAAAGTAAATGCATGCTATAAACCCAAGATGCTTTTTACATTATCATTTGGAAAAGATATTTGCTTGGTAGGAAATCAATAATCTATGTGGGACACAATATACATTTATATACAAAAATTATTAAGATGTGAAATAAGTAAAGATTATGGAAGTATTTTTGCAAAAAATAGTAAAAATTTTTACAAAAATACCTTTTTTGCTCTTGATTATGTAAAAAACAATTGTTTTTAATAAAGTGATAGCAGGGAATTTCTCTAAAACTTAAAAGAGAAAAGTAAATCAAAGAAGATTTGAAAAAAAGAATATAAAGGGAAATAACCAATAAGCCATATGGCATTGAAAAAAATATTTGGTGAAAAATTTATGTGTACGTGTTCCATGGAACACTTGTGTCGCCTGCACTTTAAAAGAGCCATTTTTGGCTCAGTTAAACTCTACAATCTGTAAAATCACAATTCTAATTATAAGGCATATGTCTGGATCAGGAGAAAAAAACATATCCTGTAAATTTGTTTAGAATATGAAATATAATTTTGAAGGTCTTGCAGATAAACAAACTAAATTAGTATTTGAACTATTTTTGTTCAGTGAACCACTAAAATCTGTAAAATTGATTTTAAGTATCAGGTGCACAATTAGATCAGGTGAAACAACATATCCTGCAAGTTTGGTTGGAATATGACTTACAGTTTTCAAGGCGTTCAAGATTAACCAAATGAATAAACTGAGAAAAGCGTTACGAAAATATGTACCATTGACATTATTTGTTGAAAATATTCCAAGTAAACAGGAAGTAGATGTCCAACAGACCTGAATTCGATAAGCGCAATATGAGACCCCATACTGAAGTCACATAGAAAAAAATTCAAGTGGCTGTGATTTATAGTTGCTGAGAAAAGTGATACGAAAATTTTGATCATTGAAAGTACTTGTTGAAAATATTCCAAGTCGCTAAACAGGAAGTAGATGACCGACAGACCTGAATTCAATAAGCGCAATATAGAATCCAATGCTAAAGTCGCATACAAAATTTCAAGTGGCTGTGATTTATAGTTGCTGAGAAAAGTGTTACTAAAATTTTTACCATTGACAGTACTTGTTGAAAATACTCCAAGTCGGTAAACAGGAAGTAGATGTCCGACAGACCTGAATTTGATAAGTGCAATATGAGACCCCATACTGAAGTCGCATACACAATTTCAAGTGGATGTGATTTGTAGTTGCTGAAAAAAAAATGTTACGAAAATCTTTACTATTTACAGTATGCGGAAAAATATTCCAAGTCTGTAAACAGGAAGTAGATGTCTGACAGACCTGAATTCATGAAGTGCAATAGGGAACCCCATACTCAAGTCACATACAAAATTTCAAGTGGCTGTGATTTGTAGTTGCTGAGAAAAGTGTTACGAAAAAGTGGGACAGACAACAATGACAACGACGACACAAGACGACTAAAGTGATCACTATATGTTGCCCCACACTACATGTGCAGGCGACAAAAAAACAGTCAATAACTTCTATACAGGCAATTGGATTTTCTTCAAAATTTCAGAGAATGTAGATCTTGATATGCTGAACATTTTTCAAATTAACACTTCACCTCTATCTGTTACAGCTTTTGAAATAAAAAATAAAAAATGCATAAATTTTGAAAATTTTACGGAAAAAGGGCTGTAACTCTGAAACGGGTTTTCAATTTTCTTCAAAATTGCAGGGCAGATAGATCTTGGCATTCTGAACAATTTTACCCCATGTCAGATTTTTGATATCTGCAACGCTTTTTGAGTTATTTGCCAAAAACAGCAATTTACCCCTATGTTCTATTTTTAGTAACAGCAGCCATGTTGTTTGGT
>MJUU01066571.1:92771-121231 GCA_002080025.1 Modiolus philippinarum | reverse complement strand
TTTCTCAGTAACTATAAGTGGTAGGTCAATGATATTTGGTATATAGGTTGGTCTTGGGTAGTACATGACAGTCTGCTATATGGTTTTTGTCTTTGACCTCAATTTCACGGTCCAGTGATCATGTTAAGTTTCCCAGTATCTTTTAATGTAAGGTCAATAATATTTGGTATTTGGGTTTGTCTTAAATGGAACATGACATCCTGCTGTTTGGCTTTAGCCCTTGACCTCATTTTCACGGTCTAATGAACATGTTTGGTTTATAGTATCTATCAGTGGTCACTGATATATTTTTTTTTTTGTGATTCATGACAGTCTGCTCTATTGCCTTTGTCACTTACCCTAATTTCACAGTCTAGCGAATATGTTTTATTTTCTGATTTAGTCAGTTTGAGAATTCACATCAATTTTGTGACCATGAAGGGACGGGCGAGACATCAATTTGGGTCCACACTTGTTAGAAATATGTGAAATCTTTGTTTTTTATCAGATTCTGATGGGATTTTTTTATGGATTTTTTTTTGTTATAAGCTTTCGGTAGTATGTCAACAGAATTGGCATAGCTCTTACCATTTCTGAGCTATAAGGGGTCAAAAGGGCAGAATTGCGCAATTTTTCTAAATGTGTCCATCAAATATTGTGTCAAGCTCCTTACTGTGTCCACATTCATTTTAAAATACGCTTGTTCAAATTTCAGTGGTCGACATGCTGCGGTCGTATCATGCTGCGCTCGGCGTAGCCCTTTATTTTTCAATGATAAACAATATGAAAGATAGTTACAAATATTCATGTAACACAAAAAACATAAAATGGTAATTTCAGTGTTTTCCCATGAGAGTTTTTAATGGATGGTGGGTGTGGGATTCATAATTACAACGCGCTGCATTGCAAGGGCATGATGGGTATGCGTAAGAGCTTCACCTTGCTTCACATTGTCACCATGACAAAATCCGTTTTTCAACAGAAATACTGTTTTTAACTGCCTCATCATAGACAGTTGTCAACGTATATTTGAGTTCCTTTGGAACAAATATTATAAACATTGGCATAATATTTATTCCATTTGGAACAATTATTATATAACGTTGAGTCTGTAAGGAACAAATATTATGAAGGAACAAACAGCATGTGACACAGTCAGTCTACGCATTTTATTAGATCCAAATATTCGGGTACATATGCAGGATGTTTCTAGACATTGTCCTGATATGGTCAAATTGCAAAACCTATAATTTCCGACTTGAAGAGGTCTAAAATAATTCGACTTGCGCCAGTCTGTCCCCTGACTGACTAGTACATACCAATAGATTTTTACATTTTCCGACAATTTTCATATGTCATTTTTATCCTGCAACCATAAAGTTTGTTCTGAATGAAGCAGGACAAGGAAGAAAAACTTCAAACATTTTCGACTTTGTTTGATCTGATTCCCTAAAGTCAAATTTATGCAACATATGTTTTGGTTCTTAAAGACTGTCCGCCAAATACGTTATCATCCAGTCTCGAACAAAGCAAGACATCTGCTATGTGGACATTTTGAAACAACAAAGGATAATTCTCTCTGTAACTCATCAATAAAGCAAAAAAAACAAAACAAATATAACAGGGTTTTTACATTAAAACATCTATTTATCATGTTTATTCAATTTACTTGTGATTTGAAGCATACAGCAAACAAAACAACATCTAAATTGGTGAAAATATAGTTCAAGTGAAACACAAATGGGCTTGACGCATGTTAAGCGTCTAGTCCCTGTGGATGGATATGTATTTTTTTCAACATTATTTAAAATTTCACTAGATAACCCTAATACACCAAATAACTTTCATCAACAGCAACATATTTTACCTCATTAACAAAATAAATTAATTTAAGATACACGGTATTAATAATATGAATTATGTATGTTGTTTTTCAAATTAAAGGGGGTAAAATTAGCTACATATATATACGATGATGTTAATTTTTCTTTAGATCTTCCAATTTGAAGAAATTATGCATGAATAAAGATAAAATATTATTACAAGAAAATTTGGGTAATTGACTTAAATTATGGTCAAAATCATATAGTAAATAATCAAAAATAATAAATCTAGCCATTAAATTAACGTGATGAAAGATTTATTTAATCCAAAACAACGACAGAAGAATACCGAAGAAACAAAAAGCACCAGAATTATAAGAATAAGAATATTTATTTTCCAATTATAGGGCCCATAAGGGCATAGAAATCAAAATTTCAAACATGTTACAATTTTCAATAAGTAATAAAACAAATCAAAGTGCAGAGACAAGTCAAAAACAAGAATACCAGAAGACTTACATGACTTAAGATATTACACATCCACAAAACAAATGATAAAAAAAAACACTAAAAACTAAAAGCCTGATAAATTAAATGCTGTTGTTTGTTTTTGAAATTATGATTAAACATTTTAAAGGAAAGAATATTTATTTTTCAGGATAAAACAAAATGTTTAGAGCATTAGATAAAGTTAACTACAACACCCTAAATTTAAATAAATCAAAACCCACAGCAAAGGAAGGGATACAACCCGATTCACTGGTCCAGCTGAGCTGTCATGTGATCAATAGCTTTGACGGACTGACTTGTCAGGCAATACAATGTGTACCTACACATCTTGCTGGGGACCTTCTCAGGACAGCCATAGCCAAAGCACAACCCAATGCCATAAGTACAATTATATCTAACTGGCCACATACTGAGTTATGGTAAGTTTTACAAAAAAATCTGAAATTGTTGATTTACACATTTTCAAGATACATACAAATTGTATTAAGAGTGGTTTGTATTCAAACATACATGTATGTTCAACATGTCCAATAGAATTTAGAGGGTAGCTTTAGAGGTTATCAACATGTTGAGCATAATGATTTGAAAGACTATTTTAATTCAAATCAAAATTTGTACCACATGTGTTGAATTGGATTAAAAATTCAAGATGACCATCACAAGTGGCAGTATTCTTTGCTGTTCAGTGTAATGTGTCCTTGATATAGAATTACGAGTCACAAGTAACTATGGTAACTTTACAAATACAATGAACTGTCATCCACTGGTGGACAGTATATCCAGTACTTGTTTTATGTACCTGTTAGGCAATAGAATGTCAAAAACACACAGATCATGCAGAATGACATGTTTATCAAAAAATGGGTCAGTTTTGATGTTATGCATGACTTAACCCTTTATACACAAGATTTAGAATATATATTGTTCTTTAAATATTTAATATTTTTTCACTTTGCTAAGTTTTCAATTTTACATAAGTTAGTGAGACACAATAGACGACTTTCCAGTTGGTGAATATTCCCGGAAAATTTTAACGTCACAATATAGATTTTCCAACGTCACAATGTTCAGTGATGCAATTTGCGCCTATTGACCCCAGGTCAACCGGCGCAATTCATTCATAAAAAGAAGTAAGAAAGTGGTCCATGTAGGCACAGCATGTACAATATATATATATCAGGCGACATCAAGATGTAGGCAGGAATAAAAGCCCTGTCCTTGATAAACTGGAGTTTTCTATGTATCGTGTGCGTTTTTGTCACATGTGCATTCACTCCATATCCTTTCATTTTTCCTAACAACACAAAAACTAGAAGTGGTGCCATCAGAAAAGATGGCCATCCCCGCACTCACCTGTTTGACACAGAAAACAGTTGTTATAGACCTTTGGGGTAATTTTCCACAACATTTTTTAAATAAAATTATTGATAGTCTATTTTTACTAAGAAAGAATACAAGGATATACAGTTACTAGGTAGAATTTCCAAAAATGAGTTTTCTTTGAGACTTTCATGAAATTTACCAAATTTGGAATCAATTATTTTGAAAATCCAAGTGGTGAAAATGATTGCCCTAATCGAAACAAATCCTAACATTATTGTTGCTAGGTAGAATTCCAAAAAATAAGGGGTTTTTGACAATTTCCGGAAATTTACCAAATTTGGAATCAATTATTTTCTAGATCGAATTGGTGAAAATGATTGCCCTAATAGAAACAAATTCTAACAGTATGGTTGCTAGGTAGAATTCCAAAAAATAAGTGGTCTTTGACACTTTCAGGAAATTTACCAAAATAGGAATCAAATATTTTTATACCCCCGCTTTGTAAAAGCGGAGGGTATATAGTGATGGTGGTGTCCGTCCGTCCATCCGTCCGTCCGTCATTCCGTCCGTAACACTTTTACTGTCAAAGTTTTCTGGGCTTCTACAGGTGGGAATGATTTGATATTTAGCATTATGCTTCCAAATGATGAGTTGTACAGTGTCAGATATTTTCATGTTTGTGGCACTACTACTTCCTGTTTGCCGATACATTAATACTTAGTTTCATATACCACTACTAATGAAAATTTTTGTCAAAGTTTTCTTTGCTTCTGTATGTGGAAATGATTTAATATTTATTCTCAACCTTCATAATGATGAGTTGTACTGTGTAAGCTATTTTGAAGTTTGTGGCGCTACTACTTCCTGTTTGCAGATACATTAATACTTAGTTTCATATACCACTATTATGAAAATTTTTCGTCAAAGTTTTCTCTTCTTCCAAAAGTGGAAATGATTTCATATTTGGTCTGGAGCTTCATGATAATGAGTTGTACAGTGTAAGCTATTTTCAGGTTTGTTGCGCTANGTCTTTAACATTTTCAGGAAATTTACCAAAGTTGGAACCGGAATCAAAATTCCGAAACTTCATTGCACATCTGCAGACTATATGCAACAATTCTATAACAAAATTAAATCCATAAATCCAAAAATGTAGGAGTTCCGCTGAAAAGCTCACATGTGTCAAAATTGACATCTTGGGGCCACTTGTCTGCATCAAGACTAATTTATAAAATCTGAAAGATTATTAGGGCCCCGCCATGAAATGGCGGCGTCCTATAGTAATCAGCCTGTCCGTCTGTCTGTCTATCTGTCTGTCCGTCTGTCCGTCAGCATTTTCTATGTTGTACGATAACTCAAGATTGCTTTGACAGATTTTTATGATTTTTTTACACAAAGTTTAACTTGACCAAAGGAAGCTCCCTTTTGTTTTTGAGGAAAATTGGAAAAACAATTTTTAGGGAAAAACTTTGTTTTTATTTGAAAAAGTGCATATTTTGAGAATTAGCTCTATGTCGTACAGTAAGGCCAAAAAGAAAAATATGTGTGTTTACTGTAGTCTGCTGAAAAAAATTAGGGTCGGTAGGTCGGGAATCTTTTTTTTTTTTTTTAATTTTCAGGCATCGTCAACGAAATCCGTAAAAATTTCGGGTCATTCCCAAGTCCGTTCCGAAATTAATCCTACAAACCGGAAGTCCTGCCATTTGCATTGTGTTTTGGAAGAAACTTGGCATATTTCTTGATTTTTGTCTATTTGAATGTCTTTTGAACCAAATAAAAAGTTTAAATGTCTATTTTATTAACTTTTAGTACCAGCGGAAGCATGTTACCAGATAAACTTATCAATTTACAGTGTTCTGTATCAAAAGAGGGTCGGTTGATAACAACGTTGAATTTTTTTTTATGAGAATCAATAAAAAGTTCTAGGGTCAGCATCTAAAAAATAGGGTCAGTCGGACTACCGTAAACACAGATTTTTTTTTTTTGGCCTAAATTTAGATTGCCTTCAGGAATTTATATGATTTAGATACACAAAGTTAATTGGTCTTGACCACAGAAGGCTCCCTTCTGTTTTTGAGGAAAATCTGAAAACATTTTTTGGGGGAAACTTAGTTTTTATATGAAAAACAGCATATTTTGAGAATAAGCTCTATGTTGTATGATAACTTGAAATGACCTTCACAGATTTTTATAAATTTTATGCACAGTGTTGGACTTGATAAAAAGAAGGTCCTGCGGGCCGTATGATTTTGAGGAGAATCATAAAACATTTTTGGGGGAAAAAATTAGTCTAAACATGAAAAAATTCATATTTTGAGAATTAGCTCTGTCGTTTGATATATAACTTTAAATGACCTTCATATATTTTTTCAATGTTTTGGTTTGATCTGAACAGATGAGACATAAGTTGTCAAAATGGCCATATACAGAAACTATATTTACAATAACTTGGGATTTTGTTATCAATGTTTTTTCCCAAAAATTGTTATATGATTTCCATGAAATTCCGCAATCAGGTTTTGGGACACGCAAGGGGGCAGGGCCCTTTCTGACTTTGTCAGTATTCTAGTTGCGCATCTGCAGCATATATGCAACAATTCTATAACAAAATCAAAACATTTAATTCAAAAATCAAGGAGGAGTTCCACTGACAAGCTCACAGTTGTCCAAATAGACATCTTAGGGCCTCTTGTTTGCACCAAGACCAATATCAAAAATCCGAAAGCTTATTGCACATCTGCAGCATATATGCAACAATTCTAAAACAAAATTAAAACACTAAATCCAAAAATGAGCGAGGAGTTCCACTGACAAGGTCCATCTAACGGACAGACAGACAGACGGGACCAAAACAATATCCCCTCTTTTTCTTCAGAAAAGTGCGGGGATAATAATTACTTGGAAGTTGAGGTTATCATGAAAAAGACTTTTTACCTCATAATAAAACTTTGCAGTACTCATTTGTGTACCATTGTAAAATCATCTTTTCAAAACTTAAATGCTTTAATTATATCACTAATTGAAATATTGCTTTCTATATCTGATTTCAGTTTCAAAGACGTTCTGCCTCAGAAAGATCAAGATATATTTGAAGAAGAATTAGTCCATGATTTGGTAGTATTTAGAGGGGTTATTAACAGAACAAAGCATTGTAAACTGAAGTGTATCGACTTTAAAGGCCTTAAACTTAGTAAGTCCCAATCAGATTTTCCTCTTCTTTAGGTATAAATACATTAAGACAATACGTTTGAGATATTAAGAATCTAACACCAATGAAAGTGAAAGACAATACAATTTCAGACACCCAAAGGTAAGATTTGTTGTCTCAGCTAAAGCTTGCCAAGTCTAAAATGATTTGAAATCTTACCAGCGGGTATCTGAAATTTTCTTGTTTTTCACTTTCACTGGTATTTATCCCCTCACCCAACAAAGTTGGGGAGGGGATATAGCGTTTCGCTAATTTGTCCAATCGTCCGTTTGTCCGTTTGTCCGTAGGTCCGTTTGTCCATTCATTCATTTGTCTGTTTGTCTGTCCGTTCAAACTTAAGACCATATAGTTTTTGAATAACAAGTCATAGATGGACAAGGTTTTGTCCATGCATGCATCTTTAAGAGTACTTGAGGTTGATATATAGAATAGGTGGATTTGACCTACATTTCAAGCATAAGTGACTAAGGTTAAAGTTTTTGTAATAGTCCAGATCTGGGATACTACAACTCGTACAGGAATAATATTGTGTATGTAGATGCGTCTTGTAAAGAAATGAAGCTCCGGATGAAAATTAGGTCACTTTGACTTACATTTCATGCATGAGTGACTTAGGTTAAAGTTTTTCTAAGAGTCAAGATCTGGGATACAACTGGTAGAGGAATAATATTTTGTATGTAAACGCGTCTTGGAAAGTTACAAAGCTCCATATAAAAATAAGCTCACTTTGACCAACATTTCATGCATGAATGACTTAGGTTAAAGTTTTTGTAAGAGTCCAGATCTGAGATACTACAACTTTTAGAGGAATAATATTTTGTGTGTGGATTTGTCTTGTAAAGTTACGAAGCTCCAGAAAAAAATTAGGTCACTTTGAGTGAATTGGTTAAAGTTTTTGTTACAGTCTTGATCTTAGACATGTTAGATACTTCAACTTGTAAAAGATTAATCTTGTAGCAGTAAATACATATGCTTAAAGTATTATGCTCCTGATTGAAATAAGGTCACTACATTTCTTTCATGACTGGCTCAGATTTAAGTAACAAGCCAGATCTTGAATGGTACAACTTTGTGGAGGGCTTATAATACTAGTCAAACTTTGAACAACTGGGCAATGGGGATTAGCTGTCATTTCTGACTGCCCCTTCTCTTGTTGATTTTATTTCTCAATTTATTTTTAAAAAAATCAATGTCAACATAGAAATATAGTTCGTTTTGATCTGTTCACTCAAGGAGTTATAACTCTTTTTCAATAAACTGATGAATGTATGACCCAGTACTGCTTATTTCCAAAGGAGAACTCTTTTTCATTTTCCTGTGAAACGATACTTCAAACAATACAACAATTAGTAACATTTCAGCTTAGTGCACTTATTATCTCCAGCGAGAGCCTTTTTAGAATATAGACCCTAATGTGACCAGATATTAAAGGGATTGACAAGAGCTTGCTGGTTGTCACCGAATTTCTGGCAAAGATATTGAAAATTTTAATACCTATGTATATGCAAGATTAATGTCAAGTAGATTTTAGTGTAAATAGCCACTACATGTGGCTGTCAAAAGACATCTATCCCCACATTTTGCAAGTTAAACCCTTAATTACCATCAAAGTCATTTGCAACCAAATATTGGAAATGATTAATTCACTTAAACAAATGCAAACAGTATGGTTGCTAGGGAGAATTCCAAAAATACCCTGTTTTTGAGGGTACAAACATGTATCAGAAAATTACCAAAATAAGAATGAAAAATTTTTGCAATTCTTTTATTTAAAATGACTGATTCATTAAAATATATTTAAAAAGTATGGTTTATAAGTCAAATTCCTGTAAATAACTTTTTTTAGATAGTTTAGGAGATTTACCAACACTTGAATAGTAGAATTAAAAAAAAAACTGTTTTTGAGAGTTTTAGGAAATTTACCATTAATTACTGAAATTGGAGTAAAAAAAACTTTTAACATATTGAAAATGACTGATGTAGCCAAAACAAATTTAAAAAGTATGGTTGTTCAGTAAAATTTCCAATAAAGTTGTTCTTTGAGAGTTTCAGGAAATTTTGTTTTTTCCTCCAGACTGATATGAGAATTCTTGAAACTTATTGTGCATTTACAGACTATATGCAATAATTCCACACCAAAATACAAAAATTGAAGGAGGAGTTCCACTGATATAGTTCATCTAACGGAACCAAAACAATATCCCCACATTTTCTTCAGATAATATACCAGTTGAAGGTCAATTGAAGTACAGTCTTTCTGAACATGCTGAAGATTGTCTCTTATGTTCACGAAAACAGACCCTTGTGTAGGGGATGCTTGGAATGCATTTGTCACCCATGTGAAACTAACAAGCACTGTTTACAGTAGAATTTCATGTAAATCTTGCTATGACTTGATTACCCACAATTTCTTGATAAAAAGATTTGCACCTCTCCAGGGCTGTTCCAGAAAAAAGAAATCGGTGTCTGTGAAGGCACTTTTTCATCCATAGAATTCCTTCCTATATGGTACAATACAAAACTATGATAACAACAACCACCCACAGACATTTATAAAGTGCCTTCACAGACCCACATGTCTTTTTTTTTTCTTGAACAGCCCTCGGATAATACATGTATGAAACAAACTGTAAAATGACAGCACCATTGATTTTCATTTCAGGTAGAGAACTTTAATAATAGGATCCGTCAGTTTGTAATTCAGAATTATCTCCTGCCAACATGGTCAATAATGGTGTTTTAGGAATATGATGTTCAAATTTTTTGTCTAATATGTCATTTATTTTCATGTTAAATCTAGATAAGTTTATAAACCAAAGTTTCAAAAATTAGACTTGCAGATGCTATTACATATGAGTGAGATGATGATTTCTATGAAAAAGTGTTCTTTTGTATCGGCGGTTGTTCTGATTCAGTTTTATTTTGTAGATGGGACTTTCTGTAAGCTGATTGTACAGATGTGGCCAATTTTATCATTAAAGAAATCACAACGTAAAACAAAAACCTTGGTGAAGACAATTGTTAAAAATGCAGGTAAAAGGGGAGAGTATTTAGATGAACTTACATTTGATTGTAAGGGAATCATTATTGGAAAAATAAAGCACCTGGTAATTTGACCTAGCTTTGAAGCATGATAAAAATGTAATGTGTAAGGAATTTCAAAGCCTGAAATGGTACCAAATAAGCATCTAAATTCCCTTTTATTTCAATTTGTCCATCAGACAAGTAAACTTAAAATTTACTTGTCCTAAATGAATTGTTACTTGTCCAAACAGTGCAGAATTTCATTTTATTGTAACTCTTCACTTGTCCTTTGGGCAAGTAGTTCTAAATTTTA
Organism: Modiolus philippinarum; assembly: GCA_002080025.1. NCBI lineage: Eukaryota > Metazoa > Mollusca > Bivalvia > Mytilida > Modiolidae > Modiolus > Modiolus philippinarum. Next base: position 111,051 of record MJUU01066571.1, on the reverse strand, counting down.
CCCGTCAGATTCCAATTTGGACTTGTAGGGACATGTCGGACAAGCCTTAAGGTGGCTCACTCATCACATTTTTGAATTTGTGTCAAATTTCAGAACTCCTCTAGTTTTCTCCAGTTCAATGGCTTAAAGAATTTTGCACATGGACCCCAACCCACCACAGGCACCTCACAAGTTTTCATAAATTCTTGATATAACTTTCTAGCTTTGAGACAAAAAATAGTCCTAATATTAAATTAAGAGGAAATCCAGAGAAATCCTTTTCTTGCCAAATTTTAATGTCTTCTATCTCGGTTTAAAGCACACAGACTTGTGTATTTCTCTTTACAATTTCATTAAGTCTACAATGCTTAATCAATTTAAATAGGTTTCAAGAAACTCTTGATGTAAACAATATCAGGAGTGAGCCGATTTAATGGAAAGCCATGCCAAAATCTTTTTCTGAAATAATTAGATATTGGTGTTCCTTTGTAAATCAACAGATCACAATAACTCTAGTTTTAAACCTGATTTGTAAATTTCAGTTGAGCATTCTAAACGTTTGAAATATTTGATTCTTGGGCCATCTCTATTGATGTCTTAAAGAAATAAAAAAAAAACCTAAAAAAAAACTAAAAACTACCTTCCTCACTTCTTCTTAAGAGTTTTATGTACAACTCTTTGTGCAATGAAGAAATGACAAATACCGAAGGTGCTGTAAATTTAAATTCTGCATATGCGCATTTCGACAAATTATGTCTCTTTAGTGCAGAAGAAGTAATAAGGGCTATTCAAGTAAAAATTCCCACAAGAGGGTGGAACGCCACTTATTTTTATACCCCCCACCAAGAGAAAAAAAATTAAATATATAATTACATAATAAGATACAATAGAAATTTACCCACCGCCAACAGAAAAAAAATAATAAATGGTGTTCCACCTCCTGGTGGGAATTTTAAATGGAATAGCCCTAATACAAACTCTCACCATTTTTCCCTGAAATCTTGCTATAGAATAAAACAAATGATGTTGCATTAACTTATCTTAATATAATATTGTATAAGGCCAGTAAAACATGTTTGTATCTGAAGCCCTGCCAAAAGTGGCAGCATCTATAGTTTATTCCATAAATTTCCAATAACTTTTTTTTCCTTTCCAACTGTAATTTAACAATCAAAATATTACAAGTCAAATATCAAATAAAAAGGTTTGAAAAAACAAATTGGCCAAAATACTATAATATATGGAAATACGAAAAAATAGTAATCTGGCAGTTGTTGCTTTTACTTGATGATATTATGAAATTCAGATACAGAATAAATACTTTTACATACATTGTATATCCAGGTGTAAAAAGAAGTAGATTAACTGAAGAAATACTTCCAAAGATGATTGGGGAACTACTGAATCATGAAATGGTGAAGAATTCCACATTCTCTATTTACATTCCAAGAGGTAGGTATAAATGGATTAGTAGATTATTTTTATACGACCGCAAAAAAATTTTTGAGTTCGTATATTGGTACGATACTTGCGGCAGTGTCGTCGGCGTCTGTAGACTCTTCGTTTCCGTGTGATAACTTCAGTTCTAGTTGATCAATCCTTATGAAATTTTAACTTAATGTTGCTTGTCACAAAAGGAAGGTTGGGATTAGTTTTGGGTATTGTTGCCCCGCCCGTTTTTTTTTTAAAAGGGCCAAAAAGGGCCAAATTAGGTGTTTTCATATATTGGGCTGTAGAATATTTATTATTTATCAGATTTTGATGGGGTTTCTTTCAGTGTTATCTTAAGGAAATTTCTAATCGGATGTGCATGTATGTTAAAGGATTTCATGTCACATGTACGGTTAATGAGATAAATGGGTCCCAAAAGGGGGAAATCTCAAAAATCTTTTTTCCTTTTTTGTCCGATTTTGATGCAGTTTTTTTCATTAGATTCCTTATGAAAACTTAATATAGCGCTCAACTTTTATATTTTTGGTAACTTGTTTCCTTTCCCAGCTATGAGGGGGCAGAACAGGGCCAAATTGCAAATTTGCTGATTACCTGAATTTTTATTTTTCATCGGATTTCGATGGGATTTTTTTCTTTGAATTCCTCTTGATATAAGCTTTCAGTATTATGACAACGGATTTTGCGTAGCTCTTACCGTTTTCGAGCTACAAGGGGTCAAAGGGGCCTAAATTGCAAGTTTTCGAAATATGTGAAATCTTTATTTTTCATCGGATTTCAGTACGATTTTTATGCCCCCACCGCTAGACGGTCGGGGGCATTAAGGTTTACCCTGATCCGTACGTCCGTCCGTATGTCCGTACGTCCGTACATCCATCTTTTTGGTTTCCAGATGATAACTTGAGTATCCTGCATCGGATCAAAACCAAACTTGGTCACATGCTTACTTATCACCCAAGACAGAACCCTATCGATTTCCAGGTTGGTACCCCCAAGGTCAAGGTCACAGTTGCTAAAAATAGACTAAAATTTCAATAAAATTTTGGTTTCCGGATGATAACTTGAGTATACTACATAGGATCAAAACCAAACTTGGTCTTAGGCTTACTTATCACCCAAGACAGAACCCTATCGATTTCCAGGTTGGTACCCCCAAGATTAAGGTCACAGTTGCTAAAAATAGACCAAAACTTCAATAAAATTTTGGTTTCCGGATGATAACTTGAGTATACTACATAGGATCAAAACCAAACTTGATCATATGCTTGCTTATCACCCAAGACAGAACCCTATCGATTTACGGGTTGGTACACCCAAGGTCAAGGTCACAGTTGCTAAAAATAGACTAAAATTTCAATAAAATTTTGGTTTCCGGATGATAACTTGAGTATTCTGTATCGGATCAAAGCCAAACTTGGTCACATGCTTGCGTATCACCCAATACAGAACCCTGTCGATTTCCTGGTTGTTAACCCAAAGGTCAAGGTCACAGTTGCTAAAAATAGACTAAAATTTCAATGAAATTTTGGTTTCTGGATGATAACTTGAGTATACTACATTGGATCAAAACCAAACTTGGTCCATGCTTACTTATCACCCAAGACGGAACCCTATTGATTTACAGGTTGGTACCCCCAAGGTCAAGGTCACAGTTGCTAAAAATAGACTAAAATTTCAATAAAATTCAGGTTTCCGGATTATACTACATCAGATCAAAACCAAACTTGGTCACATGCTTACTTATCACCAAAGATAGAACTCTTAGAATTTACGGGTTGGTTCCCCCAAGGTCAAGGTCACAGTTGCTAAAAATAGACTAAAATTTCAATAAAATTTAGGTTTCTGGATGATAACTTGAGGTTACTACATAGGATCAAAACCAAACTTGGTCACATGCTTGCTTATCACCCAAGACAGAACCCTATCGATTTACGGGTTGGTACCCCCAAGGTCAAGGTCACAGTTGCTAAAAATAGACTAAAATTTCAATAAAATTTTGGTTTCCGGATGATAACTTGAGTATTCTGTATCAGATCAAAGCCAAACTTGGTCACGTGCTTGCGTATCACCCAATACAGAACCCTATCGATTTCCTGGTTGTTAACCCAAAGGTCAAGGTCACAGTTGCTAAAAATAGACTAAAATTTCAATGAAATTTTGGTTTCTGGATGATAACTTGAGTATACTACATTGGATCAAAACCAAACTTGGTCGCATGCTTACTTATCACCCAAGACGGAACCCTATTGATTTACAGGTTTGTACCCCCAAGGTCAAGGTCACAGTTGCTAAAAATAGACTAAAATTTCAATAAAATTCATTTCCGGATTATACTACATCAGATCAAAACCAAACTTGGTCACATGCTTACTTATCACCAAAGATAGAACTCTTAAAATTTACGGGTTAGTTCCCCCAAGGTCAAGGTCACAGTTGCTAAAAATAGACTAAAATTTCAATAAAATTTAGGTTTCTGGATGATAACTTGAGGTTACTACATAGGATCAAAACCAAACTTGGTCACATGCTTGCTTATCACCCAAGACAGAATCCTATTGATTTATGGGTTGGTACTCCCAAGGTCAAGGTCACAGTTGCTAAAAATAAACTAAAATTTCAATAAAATTTTGGTTTCTGGATGATAACTTGAGGTAACTACATAGGATCAAAACCAAACTTGGTCACATGCTTACTTATCACCAAAGAAAGAACCCTATCAATTTACGGGTTGATACCCCCAAGGTCAAGGTCACAGTTGCTAAAAATAGACTAAAATTTCAATAAAATTTAGGTTTCCGGATGATATCTTGAGTATACTACATAGGATCAAAACCAAACTTAGTCACATGCTTGCTTATCACCCAAGACAGACGGGTTGGTACTCCCAAGGTCAAGGTCACAGTTGCTAAAAATAGACTTAAAATTTCAATAAAATTTTGGTTTCTGGATGATAACTTGAGTATCCTGCATCTGATCAAAACCAAATTTGGTCACTTGCTTACTTATCACAAAAGACATAATCCCATAGATTTTAGCATTGATACCCCAAGGTCAAGGTCACAGTTGCTAAAAATAGAGTAGTATTACATATAAGACTGTTTCTCGGATTATTTGTTGGAACTACACATTATATCAAAACCAAACCAGTTCCAGTGCCTATTTATCACAGGAGAAAGATCCTTTTTATAATTATTTGATATATACATATATATTGTACATAGTTATGCCTTTAATAATTTCATTTACGCTAGCTGTTGATCCAGTTACTCTTGACTGGTCTTAAAAAGGTGAATACGAACTATGTGTAGTTTTATCTCCTTAATTTTTCGAAATATTTGAAATCCTTATTATTCATTGGATTTCGATTAGATTTTTTTCTTTGGATTCTTCTTGATATAAGCCTTCAGTAGTAAGTCAAAAATTTGGCATGGCTTTTCCCGTTTCTGAGCTAAAGGGGCAAAATTGCAACTGATTCAAGCTCTTTATTGTGTCCATTTAATTACTGTATCAAGCTCTTTACTGTGTCCTCATTCATTTTGAATTACACTTGTTCAAATTTCAGTATTCGACATGCTGCGGTCGTATCATGCTGCGCTCGGCGTAGCCCTTTATTTACCTTGTCTTGTCACTCTTGTCCAGGACCAAAGTCACAAAAAGTGGCACAATTTTACAGGGATAGGACACAGTGATAGGGTCGGCAGTGACTGTGGCAGCTGGACATTTTTATTATACCCCCCACTTGAAAAGTGGGGGGTATATAGTGATGGGGAGGTCCATCTGTCGGTCCTTCCGTCCGTACGTCCGTCCGTCCGTCTTTCTGTCCGTCCGTCCATTACACCAAAGGGTACTCATCTCTTATCCAATACTCCTCCTGAACCAGTGAAAAGATTTTCATGAAACTTTAAACAGTGTTTATGACATAATGTAGATGTGCACCCCCTATTTCAGAATTTGATTTGATTGATTTTTTGGGTTTCCCATAGCAAAACATGGACTTAGCCATTACATACTAGTGGGTACCCATCTCTTATACGCTACTCCTCCTGAACCAGTGAAAAGATTTTCATGAAACTTTAACACAGTCTTTATGATGTAATGTAGATGTGCACCTCCTATTTCAGAATTTTATTTGATCAATTTTTGGGGTTTCCAATTGCAAAACATGGACTTAGCCATTACATTGCTAATGGGTACCCATCTCCGCTACTCCCCCTGAACCACTGAATAGATTTTCATGAAACTTTAACACAGTCTTGATGACATAATGAAGATGTGCATCTCCTATTTCAAAATTTGTTTTGAATGATTTTTAATTTCTGGAATCAAATGGGGGTGTGGGGGGTATTTATTAGTGAGCTTTGCTCACAGTTTTTGTTTCGCCCGTGATGAAAGGCGCGGAAAGCGAGACATATGCATACAAAGTATGGCGGCGGCGTCGGCGTAAACTTTCATGTTAAGTTTTTGTGATTAGGTCATTTTCTCAGTAACTATAAATGGTAGGTCAATGATATTTGGTATATAGGTTGGTCTTGAGTAGTACATTACAGTCTGCTATATGGTTTGTGTCTGTGACCTCAATTTCATGGTCCAATGAACTTAAGTTTTTGTGCTTACTTTAGTTCCTCAGTAACTATAAGTGGTAGGTCAATGATATATGGTATGGAGGTTGATCTTAGGTAGTACATGACAGTCTGTCTTATAGCTGTTGTCTGTGACCTCAATTTCATGGTCCAGTGATCATGTTAAGTTTCCCAGTATCTATTAATGTAAGGTCAATAATATTTGGTATTTGGGTTTGTCTTAAATGGAACATGACAGCCTGCTGTTTGGCTGTTTGGTTTTTCAGTATCTATCAGTGGTCACTGATATTTTCGTTTTTGGTGATTCATGACAGTCTGCTCTATTGCTTCTGTCACTTACCCTAATTTTTACAGTCTAGCGAATATGTTTTGTTTCTCTGATTTAGTCAGTTTGAGAATTCACATCAATTTTGCGACCATGAAGGGACAGGCGAGACATCAATTTGGGTTTAAGTTTTTATGATTAAATCAGTTTGCAAACAACTGTCAGTGATAGAAAAATAGTATTTATGTACATGTAGATTGGTCTTGAGTTGTATATGACTGAATATGTCACCGGTTTCAACCTTGACCTTCATTACATGGTCTTTAGGCCATGTTAAGTTTTTGTGATTTCTTTATATCTTTTAGAGGTAGGTCAACAATATTTGTTGTAACCAAGGCTTTTTTGGCTTTGGCAGTTGATATACATGTATTTTAAGGTAGATGGAAACTAATACACGGCGCATTCGATTGGTTCATTTGCGAAACACGAGTCGGATGCAGAATTGACTTGAATTTCAAGCTGGAATATTCCTTATTTGGTCTTTTCATTGTGACGTCATAATATATCGACATACACTTTCCGGCGAATTATCTCCCTTTTCCCATAAATATTGTCTATTTCATTAATTATATAAAATATCTCTCTTAATCAAACAGTGACATATAGATTTTTTTTACTCAACATATAGCTGAAGTATATATCTCTGAAATATGAAAAAAATTTAAAAATCTATCTGATATTTATTTCATATGAAAGCTTAATAATAAGCATGTTGTCATGTTTCCTGATATATTCCTTGTAAATTTTGCTGAAAAATACTAAATTTGGCCTGATTTTCAAAGCCTTATAACAGGAAAAAGATGATCGGTGACATATCTTTTTTATTTTATTTTTTGCACAAATGGACTAAGATCTACAAAATATCTTAAAATATAAAAAATCTGTCTGATATTTTTATTAGGATCGATCTAATGTACCTTAGATATGTAAGAATTGTAGGTTGCCTATCATAGTTAGATGTACAATCAGTTAACAATTAATGATTTTCTGTTATTTACCATTGTGTTATATTTCTATGAAATGTATTTGTTATTGAAACATTTTTTTTGCAGATAAATGTATTTACTCTTTATGTATTTTCCAGGTGAGAAAATGGTTGTTAAAATGGATAATCTACAATTTACTACTAGTCGTACATTTTTCATGGACTACCTCATTTGTAATGGTCTTCGTACAGTCACACCGTTATATATATCTGTATCTAACATTTGTATAAAGTAAGTAGCCATTATAGCAACTGTGCAGTTCCTTAATGTCTGTGTTTTTGAAATTTCAAAATTTTCTCTTAAAAATAAATTAATTTATGGTTGATTAAAGCAGCATATTAATGGAATGTTTTGTGCTTTTCTCTATTTTAGCACAGTTTAGATGTACTAGTAATAGTATTAAAAATATTGCTACCCATACGACAACAGTTCAGATACAACGCAAAGACAACAATCTGCCATATTACATGATTTAATAATTAGCCATGTTGTCAGCGTGTTTGAACCGCTGTTACTGCTTTAACATAGATCAAAGGCTGTAATGAAAATGTGATGGGATATTTAGTTATGCGCTAATTTTACTGTTGCTATTATTGCAGGTTCATTAATTCTCAATCACTATTTTAAAGACAATAGGAGGGATTATTTTAAAAATAATTTTAGTGTATAACAACTGGAATTTCATGCAGTTTTTGTTTTACCATGTCCACTGTGCTGAATGCTGTATATTGTAGGTCAGATCTAGCTGTAGGTGATGATATCATGGACTGTCTGGCGCCATTTATAGTGCTGAGAGGTCATGACACAGAGGTAAACTGATAAAAGTTATTAAAATGTGAAATACATACCAACTTTATAAATGCTCCTATAAATGCTCATGAGGTTTGTGACAGACCAGACAATTTAAAGCATTCCATGTATTTGTAGTACATGTATTTGGTAGAATGTTTCAATGGAATATGGTAATTGTTGCAAAAAGAATAAGTTGCATATAGAGCTATTGTATATGTAGTTTGATCATCATGTACAATACATAGCAACACATGTTATCAGAAAATATGGACAATGAATTAGAAAAAATTATATAATTTGAGGTAAATTTCATTTATTTTACCCCCGCTCCGAAGAAAAGGGGGTATACTGTTTTACCCTTGTCCGTCTGTCTGTCTGTCCGTCCGTCCGTCTGTCCGTCCGTCCGTCTGTCCGTCCGTCCGTCTGTCCGTCTGTCCATCCGGAACATCTTTTGTCAAGGATTTCTCAGCTTGTCACATTTGTTTATTCAATAATCAAGCATGTCAGTATGAATACATGGTTGATGTTTAGCTTCTTTGAACAAGCATGAGATTAAATTACTCTGAAATAAGGATGAAAAGTGGTATTTACTTCAGTCAATGAAATAAAAATTCAGTGAGTACATGTTCAAACATTTTTTTCCCTCTACAACAATGTTAGGGGGTTACAGTAAAAACAACACTGTAGTTGTAGTTGCTTAGTGATATCTCACACTTTTAAGTAGGGATGCATTGAGTTACCAGTTACTCAGTGAGTGAATCAGTCATATAGTCTGTAACTGGTTAGCTAATTTGATATTTTAATACTCACTGTCAAAATTTTTCGTTGTATTTTGTTTACTGTTAAAATAACAGTGTAGTTATAGTTGCTTAGTGAATATTGATATCTCTCACTTTTAAGTAGGGATGGCAACGATTAACCAGTTACTCAGTTAATTGGTCAAATAGTCTGTTACTGGTTAGCAAATATGGTATTCGAATACTCGCCGTCAAATATTATTTTGACAATATATACTGTTAATTTGTTCAAACAGACATTGATGTTTCATGTATTTCAAATAAATTATTTGTCTTTGTCTTGTCAAGTAATTTACAAATTGCTTACGTAACGGTAAATATTAAAAAAAAAATGTTGACCAAATCATCTTTCTGAACAAAAATAATATATTTAGTAGAATTTCTGTGTTACTGTTACTTTCATTTCACAATTTCAAATTAGAATTTACTGACCATGCTGAAATGTAATATGTGCACTTATTTATTTTTTGTTGATAAATTATTATTGGCCACATAATACATGCTGCCAATTACTTAAATATACTTTAAGGAAATAAATTTGTAACTCAATTCCCCTAGATGATGATTGGTAACTATTTAATAGCTAAATAATGCAATGTTTTATTTGTTTATATCACAAAAATTATAGAATTCTTATAATTACTCTCTTGATGTACATCAGGTAACATATACATTATTTATCTTATCTGCAAAACATTCAATATTTCTGTAAACACCAGTTTACTGGTTTATCGGTCAAATATCATCCAAATAAGCTGTTAGTATTTCTGTGAAATTGCCATCCCTACTTTTAAGTTAATCATATTAATTAAGGATGAATTTTACCCTTAGTATAAGCAGTTTCCAAAGAACAAGGAAGTATAGTTTACTGATATTTAAGTCTAATTATCCATTTGACATATAGAGCAATGAGAAATATTCAAATGAAATTCTTGATGAGTGAGACTGGTTGAGGATCTTTTGCTATCAGCCGTCATACCAGAAATATCGATTTAACATTTGTGTGGTGTTAAAACAATATTTCTCAACTAGAGATTGTTAATTATTTTCAAATTTTGAAATGTGATGCGAAGCATTTTAGATATTTGAAAATTTAACTTATATGAGTGTAGAAATGTCATTTCTCATGACATTCTGTTGTGGGATCTGTTACTCTAATGATTTTAAGGATTTTGACATCCCCCCTTTTTCTGCTGATCCAACATAAATCTGTTCTTTGAGCATGACATCATCAGGAATGGTTGTTTTTTTCATGACGTCAAAATTGACAATGGTAAAGTTGAAATGCTGTAAGTATATTTGATGTCTTAATTGATATTCAACCAATCAGTGACTGAGAATAACTTTTTCTCTAGAGAGGAGCTTTAAAGAAATATCGTATCTACTACGAGAACTAAGTTGATTATGAAATTTCTCACATCAAGTTAAATAGATTTTGCAAATGTTTGAAAACGAGGCTTGCTGAGTTTTTAAACATTTGAAAATTTATTTAACAAGATGTGAGAAATTTCATAATTAACATGTTTATGTTGTAGAAAATGTTTCTCTAAAGACATAATGTGAAACTTCAAGGATTATGTCCCAAAAAGATTTGGTGGGAAATTTCATGTGAGTTGTTCTCTCACTAGAGACGAGAAATATTTTTATCACACCAGTCAGGCGTTGGTAAGATTTGCTAGAAAATTAGAGAAATATATTTTCTCTAATTTTTGTCCTGTTTTCATGTTTCCTGAACTGTTGGAGAAATATTTTTCTCCTCTCTAGAGAGAATGTTGTTCTCGGCAAGTAATTGGATGAAATTCAATTATGACATCAAACATATTTGCCGTTTTCAGACTTTACCATAGTGATGTCATGAAAAAGGGCGACCATACCTGATGACGTCATGCACAAAGAACACATTTATTTCGGATCATCAGAAAAGGGGGTCATGTTTTTGTCAAAAATCTCCTTGAAATCATTAAAGAAATAAAATCCACAACCGTATCTCGTGAGAAACGACATTACTACACTCTGGATAGTTAAATTTTCAAATATTTTAAACGCTCAGCAAGCCTCGCGTTTAAAATATTTGAAAATTTAACTATCTCTAGTGTGGATATGTCTTTTCTCACTCGATGCAATTGTGGATTCTATATTTCTACAACAGAACTTAGTTGATTATGAAATTTCTCAAACTGAGTTAAATAAATTTTGCAAATGTTTGAAAACGAGGCTTGCCGAGTTTTTAAAGATTGAAAATTTATTTGACAAGTTGTGAGAAATTTCACAATTAAAGTGATTAAGTTGTAGGAAATATTTCACTAGTGACAATGTAAAACACCAAGGATTATGTTCCACATAGATTTGGCAGGAAATTTCTCATGAGTTGTTCTCTCCCTAGAGATGAGAAATATTTTTATCACACCAGTCAGGCGTTTGTTAAATTTGATAGAAATAAGGAGAATAATAGCTTCTTACATGAGAGCAGATCAAAGATCGGGTATCTTTCATGAATGTAAGAAATTCCGTCTTTTCTCGAGTGGAGCGCAGCGAAAAGAGAGAATAAGACGAATAATTTCTTACATGAGTGAAAGATACCCAGATCTTTCATTTTCATTGAATGTAAGTAGCTATTTCTTCCGTAAAATACAACAACAAACATCTGGAAGCCTATACAGTGCGAGTAATGTCGTCGCCATTTGAGTGTACTTTACATTGTGACGTCAGGTGTTTTATGACGTTTTGTCATGGTTACAATTATTGTATCACAAAAATGAACATTTTTGGTTGGTCATTTACCCATGTGAGACGAGGTCGCGTGCATCGATCTCACATGGGTCGTCTCACGCTGTAAGCCAACATTTACGGAAGAAATGCATTTCTCCAATTCTTAGCGTATTAAACCAGTTGGTTAAAAAAATACATATTATTTTTAATCTACATGTTGGTTAAATTTCTGCGTGATGTTTCCTGCAACGTTTCATTTCATTCATAAAGTCTATTGTGACGTCATTGTTACTAGGCTTTCAGATAGCGTTGCAAATGTGACAACTGTACTGAGCCATTAAATATGCACTTGAAACACAGTAAAAGTCATTGGAGAAACAACATATCCTTCCGTTTGCTATTGGAATATGATATCTCTCCATACTTGATAGTTAAATTTCTGATTTTAACATGCTCGCTTAAGCTCGCATGTTGAAAATCACAAATTTAACTAAATGTATCTCGAACTGGAGAAAATATGGTAATCCACTTGATCCGTAAGGATATACTATATTTCTCACACCATTCAGGAAAGTTGAATATTGACAGTGGAATCAATATGTCCAAAGTTAAATTGCAGTAAAATATCTTTGAAATTCTTCTGCTTATTTCATCACTCACTACATGTTATATTTTACAGAACATAGAAGGAATAGAACTCAAACAACTGGAGGAAGGAATATTTTTCTTGATAGCGTCAGATTTACAGAGATTCACAAGTATTAGAGCATTAGATCTTCAGGACTGTAATATTTATTTACAGGAAGGGCGTACGAGGAGTAGGACATCCCTCAGAAATAAAGTAGTGGAAACACTTAACTGTTTTCCGAATTTAGTGCGACTTGATCTCAGCTTTAATTATCTTCTTGGATGCCTTGGTGAACTATTAACATCTTTGAGACAGCCCCTTGAGTATTTAAGTGTTCGTGGATGTGATTTAAATGAGAATGATCTGACATGTCTAGCTTCATCGCATCACACAAAACACTTACAAGAATTAAATCTCAGCAAAGTGTGTCAGTTCTCAATTTATGATAGTGATAGGATTTCACCAATGTTCTTATTGAAAATTACTAAACATTTTTCAAATGTGAAAATTTTGAGTTTAGCTCAAAACCACATACCAGACGCTTCAGTGTCCGAATTTTGTCACATTCTACGCCATGATTTAAATTTCCTGAAAGTTCTAGACATTGCGGGAAACATATTGACAGAAGAAAATTTAACAGATATTACAAAAGCATTAGCACACATTAAATCAATGCAACGATTCCGTCTGACGTGCACAGATAATTTATTAAATAACCTTGTAAATGGTGGAAATAATCAGGAAGAGATAAAGAAAAAGTTCTGTGGTGTTCTATCATGTCTAGGACGTGATGATATTGTGATTGACTTAGTCAGATTATCTTATGCAATATTCGTTGATTTAGTTGACATCATGGATCCAGAGTAATGCAAGACCATTTTTGCCATATCACCGATTGAAATTGTGTTCCTTATTATCATTTTTACGAGCAAAATATGTACTGTTCAATGTAGCATATGATTCTATTGACAATATGGTACAAAGCCTTATGAAAAATAGTAAGATTCTCAAACCATTTATGCAGTTGTCTTATGAAAATAGGAGTTCCCCCTAAGTGGGTCTAAATGTTTTTATCCCCTCGCCCAACGAAGTTGCGTTTTGCCAGTTCGTCCGTTAGTCCGTTCGTCCGTTTGTCCGTCTGTTCAAACTTAAGACCATATATCTTTTGAATAACAAGTCGTAGATGGACAATGTTTTGTCCATAGATGCATCTTGAGGAGTACTTGAGGTTGATTTATAGAATAGGTGGATTTGACCTACATTTCATGCATGAGTGACTCAGGTTAAAGTTTTTGTAAGAGTCCAGATCTGGGATACTATAGCTTGTAGAGGAATAATATTTTGTAAGTAGATGCGTCTTGTAAAGTTACGAAACTCCAGATAAAAATTAGGTCACTTTGACCTACATTTCATGCATGAGTGACTTAGGTTAAAGTTTTTGTAAGAGTCCAGATCTGGGATACTACAACTTGTAGAGGAATAATATTTTGTATGTAGACGAGTCTTGTAAAGTTACGAAGCTCCAGATAAAATTTAGGTCACTTTGACTTACATTTCATGCATGAGTGACTTAGGTTAAAGTTTTTGTAAGAGTCCAGATCTGGGATATTACAACTTGTAGAGGAATAAAATTTATATGTAGGTGCATCTTATAAAGTTAGGAAGCTCCAGATAAACATTAGGTCACTTTGACCTACATTTCATACATGAGTGACTTGGGTTAAAATTTTTGTAAGAGTTCAGATCTGGGATACTATAACTTGTAGAGGAATAATATTTTGTATGTAGATGCATCTTATAAAGTTACAAAGCTCCAGATAAAAATAAGGTCAGTTTGACCTACATTTCATGCATGAGTGACTTAGGATAAAGTTTGTGTTACAGTCTGGATTTAGATACTACAACTTGCAGAAGATTAATCTTTCATCAGTAGATCAATATGCTTTAGGTATGAGGCCCCTGATTGAAAAAAGGTCACTACATTTCTTGCATGACTGGCTCAGATTTAAGTAACAAGCCAGATCTTGAATGGTAAAACTTCCTTGAGTGCTTATTTTACTAGACAAACATTCAATAAACAGGCCAGGGGATTAGCTGTCTTTTCCCACTGCCCCTTCTCTTGTTATACCCAAGCTTTAAAGGAGGTGGTATACTGTCTTACCTCTTTATGTCTTTCTGTTATTCCTTCCATCTGCCAAATACACATTATTTTCGGCACATTTTTCTTTGAACCTGCATAAAACATCCATATATTTGGTATGATGCTTCAGTATGGGGTCCTTCAAAGGACCTCCCCTTTTTGGCCATATAGGATCACCACTTACTGTTTACTGACTTTGTTTTTTAGCTCACCTGGCCTAAAAGGCCATGTGAGCTTTTGCAGCATCACTTTTCGTCCATCATCGGTCGTCCCTATGTCAACAATTTCAAAAATTGTCTCCTCTAAAACCACTCTGCCAAATGTAACCAAACACTTGACTTAAATCATCACCAGGGTATGGCTTCTCAAATTGTGTTTGAGTAGTTGTCAGTCAAACAACATGGCTGCCACTGTTAAAAATAGAACATAGGGGTAAATTGTAGTTTTTAGCCAATGACTTGAAAACAGTTAGAGATATCAAAAATCTGATTGTTTCAAAAATGATCAGCATGATGAGATCTACCTACCCTGCAATTTTGAAGGAAATTTGGAAACCTGTCTGGGAGTTATAGCCCTTTTTCGGTAAAATTTTCAAAATTTGTGCATTTTCTATTTTATTGTTCAAAAAGTATAACAGATAGAGGTCAAGTGTAAATTGCAAAAAAGTTGAGCATATCAAGATCTACCCAACCTGATATTTGAACCTCTGTAGGAGTAATTGCCCTTTTTCTCAGAATTTTCAAAATTTTCATATAAGCCCAACAAAGAAATATCAGACTTTAAATACAGTTCAAGGTATTGGTGTTGTTCAGGCTTCCAAAGTTTGAGAGACTGAAGATCAACTGTGTAACTTATAATGTTAGCTTGTTTGTGGCTGGAAGCTGTGAACTGAAAGCTAGGTGAACGATACAGGCTCCTGGGAGCCTCTGGTTTAATTTTTTTTTTCAAATTGGATTTTTTTTTGTCGTCACACTTTTTTCAGCAACCACATATCACAGCCTTTTGATATTTGGCATGAGGTTTCAGTACTGGGTATTTTACTGAGTCTTCTCTTTTCAAACATATCGCCCTCAATACTTCCTGTTTATCAACTAAGTGCTTTTTAGCTCACCTGGCTATATCCAGGATGGGCTTTCGCCATCACTTTTTGTCCTTCAGTCGTCTACCCAGCGTAAACATTTCTTTAAAGATCTTGGGCCAATTGGAAACAAACTTGGCCACAATAGTCCTTAGGTGGTCCCCTGATAGATATTTGTTTTTAGGTCAGTTATGTGGCTGCCAGCTGGGAACATAGTTTTAACATTTTCTCCTATGGGAAAATACATTCAAATATCTTCTCCTCTGAAACTGCTGAGCCAAATGGATCCAAACTTGGTCACAATAATCCTTAGGTGGTCCCCTGCAAAAAAGTTGATGAATGTTACTGATGAAGTGCTGTTCAAGATCGTAGATAGTAGGAAAAAATGGTTCAGTATTGGACCATTTGACATAAAGGTTTCTTTACATAGTTTAAAATTGAGACCCTTTAACATAGAAGTTTATTTGACTATTAGTATTGGTCATGGTCCAGGTGAGCGATACACACTCTTGAGAGCCTCTTGATTTACTTTCATTTTCAAAATGTGACTTATTTTCACATTTGAGACAAGCCATTACCTGACATACTGCATTTACTACTGCCTGATTACTGACATACTGCATTTACATAGAAGTTTATTTGACTTTATGTATTGGTCATGGTCCAGGTGAGAGATACATACTCTTGAGAGCCTCTTGTTTTTTTTTCATTTTCAAAATGTGACTTTTTTTTCTCACATTTGAGACAAGCCATTACCTGACATACTACATTTACTACTGCCTGATTAATGACATACTGCATTTCTGTCTTTCAGTCCACACATTGTGTCCTCACCTGTATTGTGCCCACACTACTTAAATTTGCACTTACATATTGAATTGGGGTTTAGAGAGAAGGGTATAACTGCCTGCCTTTCACTGACAACACTTTTTTTTCTTATAATTATTTAAATTGAATTAGTTAAATATTTGTTTTTCCAGAGGTCAACACTGAAAAAGTCTGGGAGAATCTTTAAAATCAGTATTACATGTATATCATATCAGGTGTTTTTTTTCAAAATTACAGAATATGCTTAGGGCTTTTCTATTATTGGTATTAAGGTGAATGTTGAAGTGTAGAGTACAATCTCTCATTAGTGGATTAAAGTTGTAGATTATGCCCAAAAAGTATGTTGACTGTGGACATTGTTGATAGATTTCAGAACTTAAAACATATCCACATGTGTTTAATGGTAGATAAACACTGTTGTGAGCAATTCAACCCTGCATTTGAAAGATTGAGTCTAATACGGATTTGGTTTGATTTTTTTGGCTGGAACAGTCATTTGAAAGATTTTCCTTAGTGATTGAGTACTTGAAACGTCATATTTTGTCTACTTTGCCGCAAATCAACTCCCTTTTCCTGTAAATAATGTTCATTTCTGTAACTTTGTAAAATATTTCCATTAAAAACATGGTGGCCTAAACATTTTTTCGCCTTTTCCAGTAGTTGAGATTATAAAAGATATTTTAACAAATTTATTAATTCTCATGGATAAAAGATTAATTTCTGTTAAATTAAATATTGCCTTTCCATATTTTCCCTTACATTCTATGTAAAGAGTTGTGAAAAATGGCCAAAAATGCATAAATTTCCACTTGGATTCTAGAAAAAACAAGCATGGTGACCCATACTTTTTATTGCAGATTTCAAATGTACAGGATGGGGTCTTCAATTGTGCAAATTTATAACAAAATCTCATGGATGTAAATATTAGTGTCTATCTACCTTAAATAGAATAGCCCTCATGGTATAAAGTACCAAACTATATTTTACTTACAGTATTGTGTTTGCCAAAACATTGTTCTTGTGTTCCAACATTATTTTGTTACAAAATGTATTATTAATGTAACATATTTTTCAAAAATTGATACATATATGTAAGTCAACTAATTTTATTTTAAGTCAGTGAAAAGTGTTGACCAAAACACACATTTGTAATGAAGCATGCATGGCAGTGCTTTATGTTGAAAATGTGCGCCTAGTCAGAACTTTCATAATCCCTAACAGACTTTAAAATAATGCATTCAATCTTCATAGTTATATTTTGAAATAAGACCAAAATATAAAAAAAATATATGTACTTTTGGATTCTATTTCTACAAATTATTCGCCAAATGGTCATATGGTCAAATGAATTCCATGGGAATTACAACTTCACATTGATATTCACCTATAAAAATGACAGAATTTAAATGGATTTGTGTTTAATGTAAGTATTCGGATGTACAACTCTGCAGGGAACAAAATTAATATTGGAATTCTATGTGGAGACACATTCAAAATCTTGAACTCTTAAACTACAAAGTCTTTTTAAGGTAGTTTGGAGATCTTAAAAGTGTCAGATTGGATTGTGGATATTTGCATGGTTAAAATCCATGATCTAACACATTTAAACAGATAAAACCTGAGGGTATTGAATATATCTGGATGAATTTGATACCTGAAATCATACTTTTTAGCTCACCTGGCTATGCCAGGGTGAGCTTTTTTCATCACTTGGCATCCAGCATCCGTCGTCCGTCCGTCGTCCATCGTCCCTCCGTCCGGCATAAACTTTTCATTCAAAGATCTTCTCCTCTGAAACCACTGGGCCAATCGGAACCAAATTTGGTCACAATAGTCCTTGGGTGGTCCCCTTTAAAAAAGGTATCCGGCAGGTCCGTACCTCATCCAAGATGGCCGCCAACAGGGAACATAGTTTTAACATTGGACCCTATGGGTAAACATATTCAAAGATCTTCTTCTCAGAAACTACCAGTCCAATTATAACCAAAC
>MJUU01066571.1:67475-92179 GCA_002080025.1 Modiolus philippinarum | reverse complement strand
TCTTCTCAGAAACTACCAGTCCAATTATAACCAAACTTAGTCACAATGGTCCTTAGATGGTCCCTTCCAAAAAAGGTATCCGGCAGGTCTGCACCTCATCCAAGATGGCCGCCAGCGGGAACATAACATTGGACCCTATGGAATATACATTCAAAGATCTTCTCAGAAACTACTAGTCCAATTAGAACCAATCTAAGCCACAATGGTCCTTAGATGGTCCCATCCAAAAAATATATCTGGTAGGTCCGTACCTCATCCAAGATGGCCTTCATCTGGAACTTAGTTTTTACATAGGCCCTATTGATTTTAAGGGGAACCTCTGCCCAAATTTTTGAATTTTTATTTGAAAAGTGGTCTGCATGTTTTAATTTCAGCACTATGAATTACTTTAATTATAAGGGGAACCCCTGCCCAAATTTTTTTTGAATGGTGTTCTGTTATGGGTTGTAATGGATGGTAGATCTTTCGGTTGCCATGGAAACCAAACAAGAATACTGTAATTTTAGAAAAAAAAGTATTCTGCTAAATGTTATTTTTCGTTTTTCCTATTGGAAATGCCTTTTATCTATGGCAGCCATGGTCCAGGTGAGCGATACAGGCTCTTGAGAGCCTCTTGTTTCAAATATCTTGTCTTCTAATATAAACCAGCAAATGAAACCAGATAGGTCCTTAAGGTGGTACAGGGCGCTAAAAACTATCAGATAGAATTTTTTGATATTTTATTGACTTACAGTTTAATATTTGAGCATACAAAAATGAGATAAAAACTTGGGAGTTGCCAGCAATATATTTTTGAAATCTTTTGTGTAAATTTCAGCTCATTTGGTTTAAATGATAGAGAAAATTAGTTAATTTTAACAAAATTTTAATTGAAGCTACATCAGAAATAATTTCTTTAAATTTGGAAAAATTATTAGTTAATTAGCATGCCTTTTTTGCATGGAAAAAAGGTTGGTGGTTACCTAACTTATTTTCGAATAAATGACTAAAAACTGAATTTTAGCTCACCTGGCTATGCCAGGGTGAGCTTTTGCCATCACTTGGCGTCTGGCGTCCTTCCGTCCGTCCGTGGTAACCTTTTCATTCAAAGATCTTCTCTTCTGAAACTACTGGGCCAATTGGGACCAAACTTGGTCACAATAGTCCTTGGGTGGTCCCCTTTAAAAATTGTATCCGGCAGGTCCGTACCTCATCTTCTTCTCAGAAACTACCAGTCCAATTATAACCAAACTTAGACACAATGATCCTTAGATGGTTTCTTCCAATAAAGGTATCCGACAGGTCCGTACCTAATCCAAGATGGCCGCCAGCGGGGAACATAGTTTTAACATTTGACCCTATGGGAAAGACATTCAAAGATCTTCTTCTCAGAAACTACCAGTCCAGTTATAACCAAACTTAGACACAATACTCCTTAGATGGTCTCTTCTGAAAAAGGTATCCAACAGGTCCGTACCTAATCAAAGATGGCCACCAGCGGGGAACATAGTTTTAACATTGGACCCGTGGAAATTACATTCAAAGATCTTCTTCTCAGAAACTACCAGTCCAATTATAACCAAACTTAGTCACAATGGTCCTTAGATGGTCCCTTCTGAAAAAAGGTATCCGGCAAGTCCATACCTAATCCAAGATGGCCGCCAGTGGGGAACATAGTTTTAACATTGGACCCTATGGGAAAGACATTCAAAGATCTTCTTCTCAGAAACTATCAGTCCAGTTATAACCAAACTTAGACACAATGGTCCTTAGATGGTCTCTTCTAAAAAAGATATCCGACAGGTCCGTACCTAATCCAAGATGGCCGCAAGTGGGGAACATAGTTTTAACATTGAACCCTATGGAAAAGCATTTCAGAAACTACCAGTCCAATAATAACCAAACTTAGACATAATGGTCCTTAGATGGTCCTTTCCAAAAAAGATATCCGACAGGTCCATACCTAATCCAAGATGGCCGCCAGCAGGGAACATATTTTTGACATTGGACCCTATGGAAAAGACATTCAAAATCATCTTCTAAGAAACTACCAGTCCAATTATAACCAAACATAGTCACAATGGTCCTTAGATGGTCCCTTCCAATTAAAAAAGGTATCCGGCAAGTCCGTACCTAATCCAAGATGGCCGCCAGCAGGGAACATAGTTTTAACATTGGACACTATGGAAAAGACGTTCAACGATCTCTTCTCAGAAACTACAAGTCCAATTATGACCAAACTTAGTCACAATGGCCCTTAGATGGTCCCGTCAACAAAAATGTATCTGGTAGGTCCATACCTCATCCAAGATGGCCACCATCTGGAACATAGTTTTTACATTGGCCCTTTTGATTTTAAGGGGAACCTCTGCTCAAATGTTTGATTTTTTATTTGAATTGTGGTCTGAATGTTTCAATTTCAGCATTATGTATTACCTTGATTATAAGGGGAACCCCTGCCCGAATTTTTTTTTTGAATGTTGTTCTGTTATGGGTTGTAATGGATGGTGGATCTTCAGTTGCCATGGAAACCAAACAAGAATACTGTAATTTTAGAAAAAAAAAGAATTCTGCTAAATTTTATGTTTTGTTTTTATACGACCGCAAAAAAATTTTTGAGGTCGTATATTGGTATGATACTGGCGGCGTCGTCGGCGTCGTCGTCCGCGTCTGTAGACTCTTCGTTTCCGTGCGATAACTTCAGTTCTAGTTGATCAATCCTTATGAAATTTTAACATAATGTTGCTTGTCACAAAAGGAAGGTTGGGATTGGTTTTGGGTATTGTTGCCCTGCCCGTTTTTTTAAAAAGGGCCAAAAAGGGCCAAATTAGGTGTTTTCATATATTGGGCTGTAGAATATTTATTATTTATCGGATTTTGATGGGGTTTCTTTCAGTGTGATCCTTAGGAAATTTGGAATCTGAAGTATGTCAACGGATTTCATGTCACATGTACCGTTAATGAGATAAATGGGTCCCAAATGGGGGAAATCTCAAAAATCTATTTTTTTTCATTTCTTGTCCGATTTTGATGCAGTTTTTTTCATTAGATTCCTTATGAAAAATTAATATGGCGCTCAACTTTTATATTTTTGGTAACTTGTTTCCTTTCCAAGCTATGAGGGGCCGAACGGGTCCAAAATTGCGAATTTGCTGATTACCTGAAATTTTTATTTTTCATCGGATTTCGATGGGATTTTTTTCTTTGAATTCCTCTTGATATAAGCTTTCTGTATAAGTCAACGGATTTTTCGTAGCTCTTACCATTTCCGAGCTACAAGGGGTCAAAGGGGCCAAAATTGCAAATTTTTGAAATATGTGAAATCTTTATTTTCCATCGGATTTCGATGGGATTTTTTTCTTTGAATTCCTCTTGATATAAGCTTTCAGTAGTATGTCAACGGATTTTGCGTTGCTCTTACCGTTTCCGAGCTACAAGGGGTCAAAGGGGCCAAAATTGCAAATTTTCAAAATATGTGAAATCTTATTTTTCATCGGATTTCAATAGGATGTTTTTTCTTTGGATTCCTCTTGATGTAAGCTTTCAGCAGTAAGGCAGCGGATTTTTGGTTGCTCTTACCGTTTTCGAGCTACAAGGGGTCAAAGGGGCCAAAATTGCAACTGATTCAAGCTCTTTATTGTGTCCATTTAATTACTGTATCAAGCTCTTTACTGTATCGTCATTCGTTTGAATTGCACTCATGTTCAAATTTCAGTATTCGACATGCTGCGGTCGTATCATGCTGCGCTTGGCGTAGCCCTTTATTCCTATTGGAAATGCCTTTTATCTATGTCAGCCATGGTCCAGGTGAGCGATACAGGCTCTTGAGAGCCTCTTGTTCCCAATTACTGCCTTTGGCTACTTGGATGATCCAAACACATTAATTTGGTTGTAAGTGGGGAAAATAATTAAGCAAGGTAGTCAGGTCAATAATTTCATGTATTGTCCAAGTCGTAGATCAATATTTACCTAATACAGGTCAGAGACTCCATTTACTGGCCAAGACTAGGGTTTCATATCTTAGTATTATCTTTTGACGTAATTCTTGCAATTGCTCCAAGAAGAAGTTTCCTTTCATACAGATATATATATATATATATATTGTACATCTGACATTTTTTAAAAAAGGATCTTGTGTAACTACATGTCTCTTGTACATGATGAACCTGGAACAAATGGTAATGTAACAATGTGGAACCAATCACACATTTATTCATCACAAAGAAATTGTGAGTCTCATTGTTGACTACAGCAGATCAAAAAATCATTTCTGGTCCTGCTGCAAACCATTTCCTTGATTGTCAGTTATCAATTGGAACATTACTTATTGTTGAAAAAAATAAAATCAAACTGTATTAAACTGATTGTTTTTGTTCATTATTAGTAGGATATTATCTTTGTTAATTTAAAGCTGCCAGAAAAAACTATTGGGCCAACACATCTCTTTCTATTTTCTAAATTTTATGGTCCATGAATTATATCCAGCAACATTTTGGTAGAAATATGACGCCACAAAAACAGGAGTGTCATTCTTAAACATATTTTTGAGAGAGATTTTCAAATTTTTATCCTACAATTACACCAAGAGACTTTCAGGCCCTAGTAGAACTAGATAACAAACAACAAACAAAAGATCATAGTGAATGAAAAATAATGATCATAGTGAAATGTAAAAAATGATCATAGTGAAAAAAAGTCATTATTCAATTAGATCTGTACTTGAGATTATATGAATCTAACACAGGTGAAAAGGCAAGATCAAGAAATCTCAGACACCCAAGGGTAAGATTTCAATATTTCTCTGACGAGGCTTGCCGAGTCAGAGAACCATTGAAATCTTACCCGAGGGTGTCTGAGATTTCTAAATCTTGCATTTTCAACGGTGTTTGATTTATTTTCTCACTTTTGTAATCACGAACTACGATTTATTTACCACCAAGCCGTACTTGACATCCGACGTTCCTAAGCGACGTCAATGACGTCTGAATACGTTGCTTGGTAATTTCTGTCTTGTACCTGGGGGTACAAGACAAGGAAATCTCACACCGCTAAAAATAGGAACTGTTCTGTCTCAAAAGTGAGAAAAAAAATCTTGAGCTGTGGATAACCTAAGAAGTCATTATAATAAAGCAGGTAGTCAAAATTTAATAGAAATGAACTCACTTTAGCTGTTCCAATTCAAAAGAAATACAGTATATATTTGTTCAGGCAGATAAAGCTGCCAATAACGTGGCCTTTGTTTGACGTAAGTATTACATCGAGGTTCTTCGGAATGAAATTACCAATTAAAGTACATTCCAAGCTACCACATCAACAGAAACACAAATAATTGATGATCATATTATAGCTTCAGTTGAACTAAAAGCAACTTCTAATCACAGAAGCATTCCTACTATGTATTGGATTCCTAAACTTCACAAAAATCCTTTCAAAAAATACAAATTTCTGTTTTATTGACCAGTGAACTTACTACCATTAAAAGTCTCTTCACCAATTTCAGCAACAAATGTTATGAATACAGTGGAATTAACTACTTTTGCAGTGTTAAAAATTCGGTAGAAGTTTTGGAAAGACTTTGATCTGTTAACGAAAGATACACCTTCGCCAATAGTTATGATTGTCTAGCCTTTATACTACATTTCTGCATACACTTATCAAAGAAAAATTTTCATATTTGATCAAATGGTCCTTCAAAAATCAGGATGTACCTACATTTGTTGCAATACTTTTAAATCATTTTTTCAGTGACGACAAACATGACAAATATACCAACTGGTATTGTCAGGATATGATTAAAGCATTAAATGTTCTTGATAATATTTTGTTCGTTTTGGTGATGCAGTCTATCAGCAAAAAATAGGTATTCCTATGGGTACCAACTATGCACCTCTCATAGCAAATTAATTTCTTTATTGCTACGAGTCACAATTCATGACCAAAAGACCCTTCTAAACAGCATTTAGTGGGATATTTTTAACAATACATATAGATATTTGGACGATATTTTGGCTTTAAATAATCCTGAATATTCTAAATTTATAGACGAAATTTATCCTGCTAATAAATCCAATAGCAGCAACGATCATACACCTTTTCTTGATCTTGATATATCAATAAATCAAGGAAAGTTACTCACTAAAGTTTATTATAAAAGGGATGTATTCTCATTCCCTATAGTTAATTTTCCCTATCTCGACGGCGATGTTCCGTTAGCCCCTTCTAAGGGGGTCTTCATTTCTCAACTTGTTCGATATGCACTAGTGTGTAGTGATGTTTCTAACTTCAACGACCGAAATCTTTGTCTAACTGATAAACTTCTGCATCAAGGGTTTAGATATCATAAATTGATAAAAACACTCTCAAAATTTTATTATAGATGCATTGACTTATAAAGGAAATTTGGTTCTACATGCAGGGCAATAGGGTATTTCACATCCAAACATCTATGGAAATATTATTTACAAAGCGCATAAATTCAAAAATTGTCCTTCCAAACTTATTATCCGATGAACAAACTTATTCATAAAGGATATAAATACAGCATTGTTGTTAAATCTTTACTCTGGTTTTTGTTGGCAAAGATATTGATCAGATTCTAAATGCTTAACGCCATAAATAAATTAAAACAGTGTTTCATCCTGGCACTATTTGGCATTGCACAAGATCATGTTCTTCTTTCAAAATTGATGATGTTTTTAAACGAAATCTATTCAGAAGTATTTCAATTGAAGTTTTACATGTAAGAAGGCTTGATATCATAGCCAATGGAAATTATTTCCTCAGCTAGCTGTCAGTTACTGCGAGCATTTGTCAGGACAGTACCTATGTGGATTGTCCTCTTGTTTTATGTACTTTATTGTAAAGGTACTCGTCTTGATAAGTTGGACTTTTCTCTAGTTTGATTTTTTCTGTGAGTCTTTTTGTGTATTTCTTAGCCATTCACCACACATTGGGGGAGGGTTTGGATCCAACAAAATGAGTTTAACCCCACCGCAATTTTTGCGAATGTCCCTAGTCAGGAATGTGTCGGTCATTGGCTTGTTCTTGTCTTCTTAAAAAATTTTAGTTTCTCGATATTTGGGTTATTGGATTTGGTTTGTTTCCATTGATTTATTCACTTTTTAGCCCACCTGGCTATGCCAGGGTGAGCTTTTGCCATCACTTGGCGTCCGGCGTCCGGCGTCCGTCGTCCGTCCGTCGTCCGTCCGTCCGTCCGTCGTAAACTTTTCATTCAAAGATCTTCTCCTCTGAAACCACTTGGCCAATTGGGACCAAACTTGGTCACAATAGTCCTTGGGTGGTCCCCTTTAAAAATTGTATCCGGTATGTCCGTACCTAATCCAAGATGGCCGCCAGCGGGGAACATAGTTTTAACATGGGACCCTATGGAAAAGACATTCAAAGATCTTCTTCTCAGAAACTACCAGTCCAATTATAACCAAACTTAGTCACAATGGTCCTTAGATGGTCCCTTCCAAAAAAGGTATCCGGCAGGTCTGTACCTCATCCAAGATGGCCGCCAGCGGGGAACATAGTTTTATCATTGGACCCTATGGAATATACATTCAAAGATCTTCTCAGAAACTATTAGTCCAATTAGAACCAATCTAAGCCACAATGGTCCTTAGGTGGTCCCACCAAAAATGTATCTGGTAGGTCCATTCCTCATCCAAGATGGCCCCCATCTGGAACATAGTTTTTACATTTTTCCTATTGATTTTAAGGGGAACCTCTGCCTAAATTTTTGAATTTTTATTTGAAAAGTGGTCTGCATGTTTTAATTTCAGCACTATGTATTACTTTAATTATAAGGGGAACCCCTGCCCAAATTTTTTTTGAATGGTGTTCTGTTATGGGTTGTAATGGATGGTGGATCTTTCGGTTGCCATGGAAACCAAACAAGAATACTGTAATTTTAGAAAAAAAAGTATTCTGCTAAATGTTATTTTTCGTTTTTCCTATTGGAAATGCCTTTTATCTATGGCAGCCATGGTCCAGGTGAGCGATACAGGCTCTTGAGAGCCTCTTGTTCACTTTTTTGGGGGCCATTTAGGGCTTGCTATATGGTGTGAGGTTCCTCAATGTGTTGAAGACCGTACGGTGACCCCTAGATGCTCTGTTTTGGGTAGCTTTAATCTGGAAATGGGATGTTGTCTCCTTGACATTTACCCTATTTCCTTTCTTTTTCAAACATACCTATTTGCTTTATTCAAGGACTAATGTAACTAATGCAATGTTATATTAGTCCCAACTGAAACTAGAGACACCAGTTTGAACTGCTGGATTAAAACAAATGGAAAAGAAAGCACATAAACATTATCCATTTCACAAGAAATATATCTTATTAATGAATCTTACATACCCCGGTATTTTCTTTTCAAGTTACCCTCACCAATACAAAAATATACACATCAGACATAAAAAAAAGTATGAAAACTAGGACACTCTTAACTGCTACAGAACCACCAGTTTAGCTCACATAGCCTGAAGGACCAAGCGAGCTATTTCCAGCACTTTTCATTCTTCGTTGTCTGTTAATTCTTTCAAAATCTTCACTGAAAGTACTTGGCAAATTGTAACCAAACTTGGCCACAAGCATCACAATGTATTAAGTTTAAAGAATATGTCTGGTGTTGTTTCCAGTGAAAAAAAAACGTGACCCCAAAAATAAGACTGAATTACAGTTTTGGCAGAAAACTCAAAAATTGTCACAGATATAAAAAATCTGAAGTGATTAAAATGATCATTACGACAAATTTACTCGCCATACAGTTCGAAAAACCGACGACCCAAATCTGAGTTATTGGGGTTTTGCAGATTTTTTTTTATTAAAATAAAGGCAATAACACAGAGGTCTAGTGTATGCAAAAATATTCAGCATACCAAAATCTACCCATCTGGGAATTTTGAATAAAATCTGAAGACCCATGTAAGAATTAATTGTTCTGAATTGGTCGAATTTTCACTATTTTTGTCTCGCCTGCGACGAAAGTCGCCGAAAGCGAGACATAGGTATAGCAATCCGGCGGCGGCGACGGCGGCGGCGGCGACGGCGGCGGCGGCGGCGGCGGCGTAAACTTTTTTCTAAAACCTTCATAACTTTTCAAGGGTATTACATACAAACATCATCTTTGGTCCACAGCACCACCAAGTGATGACCTTTCCAGCAGCATATATTTTGGATGACCTTGACCTTGTTTTCATGGTTCAATAAGCACATAAACATTGCGACATAGTTTCACATTCAAGTCCTTTTCTCAGGAACTATAATACCTAGACTTGTCATATTTGGTCTATAGTGAGATCTATATGGGTACACGGCAGTCTGACACCTGTCGTGTTGCCTTTACCTCAATTGTATGGTTCAGTGACCTTAGAAAATCTGCGACATAGTTTCACATTCAAGTCCTTTTCTCAGTAACTGTTACACCTAGACCCGTCATATTTTGTTTGTAGGGAGATCTATATGGGTACACGCCAGTCTGACACCTGTCATGTTTCTTTGACCTCAATTTCATGGTTCAGTGACTTTGTTAAATTTTTACATTCAAGTCTATTTCTCAGCAACTGTAGCCTCTAGACTCACAATATTTGTCCTATAGCAAGATTTATTTGGGTATATGCCAGTCTGACATTTGTCATGTGACCTTGACCTCAATTTCACGGTCTAGTGGCCACGTTCAGTTTTTCTGCTTAAGTCCATTTCTCAATAACTAGAAGTGGTAGGTTGATCATATTTGGTATGTAGGTTTGTCTTGGGTAGTACATGTCAGTCTGGCAGGTGACTTTTGTCCTTGACCTCAATTTCACTGTCTAGTGGCCACGTCAAGTTTTTTTGCTTAAGTCCATTTCTCAATAACTAGAAGTGGTAGGCTGATAATATTTGGTATGTAGGTTAGTCTTGGATAGTACATGTCAGTCTGGCAGGTGACTTTTGTCCTTGACCTCAATTTCACAGTCTAGTGTCCGCGTTAAGTTTTTCCTGCTTAAGTCCATTTCTCAATAACTAGAAGTGGTAGGTTGATATTTGGTATGTAGGTTGGTCTTGGGTAGTACATGTCAGTCTGGCAGGTGACTTTTGTCCTTGACCTCAATTTCACAGTCTAGCGAGCATGTTCACTTTTCTGATTAGTTCACTTAGATTTCACATCAATTTAGAGTCCAGCAGGGACAGGCGAGACATCTTTTAGGGTCATCACTTATATACATTTTGTCATGTATTTATTTCAAAAAGGCGATTTGAGATAGATTTTCAGTTTTATTTGCAAAAATGTTCCGGACCGGATGTCTATGAATCAGTTAATCGTCATATTGAAAGTTTTCAGTTTACACTTAATCCATTTCCTGATTCTGATTCTTCTGCCCAAACAGACACGACTGTCCTCCGGGTACAATTTTCTCTCTGTGCCATTTCTGTATGTACTTTTCAGGGTGCTTAACATTCAAGATCAAATGGAAATTGGAGATGGAGCTGAACGAATCATTCCAGTATTGTTGATGTACTCTCCCACTATCTGCAAGGTGTTATCAAACACGGACTTGTCGTCCGTCTTTGTTAGCAGAGTAAAAGGCAGGTGTAAGCTCTTTAAATTTTCTATGCATCTCCACTCATTCATGGTCATATTTTCCACAGACAAGCAGGTAGTGTTCTGCTGTTTCTTCACTTCCGCATTTGCAGTTTGGAATGGAAGCATTTCCAATCTCGTGTCTGTATTTGTTTAGTTTGTTTCCCGTTCTCAACTTTGTCATTATCTGTCCAAGGCGTTGGTTTCACCTTTGGTATTAGGTTGCGGAGATGCCTTCCTGACTCTGCATGTTCCCATCGAGTTTGCCATTCGTCTTTCACTGAATTCTTTATTACTTTTTTGACATCTGATAGGCTGATGATGTTGTGATTCACATCAAGAATGGAGGCTTCTTTTGCGGTAAGGATACCGGCTGTTTGACTGTCTGAGAGGACCCTTAGAGTTGTGAATTCATTGTTTAGATGTACCATACAGTGTTATAATACCATCTCTTTGGCAACTAACTCTGCAAGTAGTATTGATGTAACAAAGGAGATAACAGGAAACATTTTCAATGGCTGAAATTTACAATCACATGCCACAATCTGCCAGGGAACTAAACAGGAAAAACACAAGACAAAATACAAACGTAAACAACGATAAGAACTCAGGACAGCCGGACTTGGTACCGGCACTAGCAAAAGCCAGCGGTAGGGTTAAACAGGTTTATGGGTACCCAAATCTCGCCTGTATCTTTCCCGTTTCCCTGTAGTATAATAAACATACGAATAAAACCCAAAACAGGTAGACTACTAACTCCATGACCACAATCTTGAATGGAGAGAAAATTACAATACGTAATTTTGAAAGATGGGTAAAAGGGTGCTCGCCGCTAAACTGTCGGTTAGCTGAAGGAGCCTAGTCTGCTGGTAAAATACTGTCGCACTACGGAAGAAAAATCAAACTTAAAACTTGACCCCTCTTTGGGCTACTGGTTTTTTTAAGGGATGCCGGTTTTACTGCCTGGATAAATTATAGCGCCTCACCTACATGGCCCAGGATTCATCTGTGAAGGCAACTATTGCTTCTTCGTTTGTATCAGCAAGCATATTTTCATTAACCTGTCTATATTGTGTGATATTTCAGCGTCCCTGTTTTTGGAACCAATAAGCTGGCTTGTCTATCATCAGCATTTCACACCCCGGCTTGAAAGCTAGCTTGGGTTCTATTAAAGTGATGTCAACTTTTGTCGTTCTATGCATTTCCCATGCTAAAATGCCTTTCCAAATAGTGATTTTATCACTTCAAACCCGTCTCCTCTCCGGAACAGTTCGAGTTCTTGCTTTATTGAGTCTTTGATGATTTTGACTGATCTTTGGCAAGTTTCTGCTATCCTCGGTCAATAGGGAAAATGTTCGTTTTAACCCCCATAGCTTGTTTACTAGCTGATCTTGGACGTTCTCAAAAGAGAGCTAATCCTTTCCTTTGTATGTTTTCTATTTTCTTCATATTTTTCTTGGTTATGTTATCTGCCATACTGGGCTTGCATATTCTACTATTGATCTGACTAGACTCTTATAGAAGTTAACTTACTTTTCCTTGATATATTGGCCAGTCTTTATTTCTCTGATGGTATGTAGTGCTCTATTTGCTTTCTTTTCTAACCGGTTTTGTGTTGGCTGAAATCCATATTTTAATCAAGTGTGATTCCCAGCAGCTTTGGTGTTCTGTTATATGTGAAGTTATATTGGCCTACTTTTAACTGTCTGTCCTTATCATTGATGGCAGTTCTTGTGAATATGCATGTCTCACTTTTTAGCTCGCGGGGACGAATGTTCGGAGAACTATTGTCATTATCCCGGCGTCGGCAAAACTTTATCCTGTCTTGTAGAATTGAGACCTGAATAGCCTTGATGTTGATATTTGGTATTTGACATCCTTGTGATGGAAGCTTTCTTCTGGTATCATGCTTGTAGACATTTTGACTTTGACCTTGTCCTTAATGCAAACTTAAAAACCTTTAACCTTGCCTATAGAAGGTAGGCTTTTGGTAGGGTGTTCATATTTGGTATGTAACTTATATGACGAGAGCTTTCTCCTGGTACCATATTTGTAGACATTGTGACCTTGACCTTGCACTGAGACAATTTTTAAAAAAAAACTTTAACATTGCCTATAGAAGTAGGCCTTATAGTGGTAAGGTGTTTATATTTGCTATGTGACTTCCTTATGATGAGAGCTCTCTATAGGTACCATATTTGTAGATATTTTGACCTTGACATTGCTCTGTAGACAATTTTAAAAAAAAAAAAAGCTTTAACCTTGCCTCAAGAAGGCAGGCTTTTAGTGATAATGTGTGACTTCCTTATGATGAGAACTTTCTTCTGGTACCATACTTGTAGATATTTTGAACTTGACCTTGCCCTGATTGCATTTTTTTAAAACCTTAAGCCTTGCTTCTAGAATTAGGTTGTTTAGTGGTAGGGTGTTCATACTTGGTATGTGACTTTCTTTTGATGAGAGCTTTCTGTTGGTACCATACTTGTAGTCATTTTGACCTTTACCTTGCCCGTCGGGCATTTTTTTATTATTTAGTATGTGACTTTCTTGTGATGAGAGCATTCTTATGGTACCATATTTGTAGACATTTCGATCTTGACCTTGTCTTGAGGGAAAGTTTTTAAAAACTTGAACCTTGCTTCTAGAATTTAGTTGTTTAGTGATATGTTGTTCATATTGAGTATGTGACTTTCTTGTGATGAGGGCTTTCTGATGGTACCTTTCTATAATTTTCAAATTTATTGTTCATTGAGGTAACTCTAATCCCCGGCAAGCTATGTTGTCTTCTGACAATTCTTGCTGCTATACTTAGATTTATTCTCCATTTTCTGCCCATTTTATGACTTTGTCTACATATCCTAATAGGTTTTTTTTCTTACTTAATTTAGGTTTGATCCTGTATTCCAGATTGTACCATCGTCTGCAAATTTAATTTTTTCCTACTGCTGTTGTATCCACCACGTCTTTAATA
Organism: Modiolus philippinarum; assembly: GCA_002080025.1. NCBI lineage: Eukaryota > Metazoa > Mollusca > Bivalvia > Mytilida > Modiolidae > Modiolus > Modiolus philippinarum. The sequence continues at coordinate 78,664 of MJUU01066571.1, read as the reverse complement.
AAGATTTTAAATAGAGTTGGAGATAGTACTGAACGTGTATGGATTTCATATCGTGTATAGCCCTCCAGGATACAACTCACAATTCTTTCCATGAGGAAGCTGCATATCCCATTGCAGGTTGTGCTACATATTTAAATATCATGTAGTTTTACCATCAGTCCCTCTCCCCATACTAAGTCAAATGCCTCCTCCAAATGTAGGAACCATGCTATTGTGATTTCATTGTTGTTAAAACCATCTATATCTGCCTGTGTCAATCTTGGCAGAGCATTTGTTGTTGAATGGTTTTTGCGGAAACCTTATTGGTAATTGTATATGAGTCAATGCCCTTCTAAGTATCCAACTATCTTGTCCAATATAATTCTCTCCATTAGTTTACCTGGCACCTGAATCGTTTGTCAGGGGCTCTGGCTACAGAACTGCCAGGTGGTGGATAGGGGAATGCCTTGTCTTTGCGGGGTAGTCGAGTGACAATAACGGAAAGCCTGACCGCGAACCATTGTAGCCAAACTGTGTGGAGAAACGCCACGCTCCATGCAGTATAAAAACCCCTTCTATATTTCTCTAAAGAGAGCAGACACATTGGGTGTCGTATAGAAGGTTAAATTTCCTGACCCTACCCATTTCTCCCCTTTTCCAGTGGCAATCAAAAGTCGATGTCCCGGGTGTCCCTTCCTCCTTTATTTCTTTCTTCTTTTACTTACATTTTTTTAAAATTGATTAACTTGTTCTCGTCCTGATATAGCTGAAATATTGCTCATTCTACGTTAGACTCTAACTAATTAATCAATGAACTATTAGTTTACACAATTCACATATACGGCTGATGGGTCGATATGCAGAGGTGTTGAAGTAATCGCTTTTCCTGCTTTGCGGAGAAACTTCACTTGGATGGTTTTCCATATTTTTGGTAATTCGCCTCTGTCCCATATGATGTTTAATATTTTTGTGATGGCCTCAATTAGTTTTTCTCTAGCATTTTTGAAGAATTTTGGGTACTGCTGGTCTGGGCCTGGTGATTTGCCTTTTTTTAGTCTGAACATTGCCCCATCCACCTCTTCAATACTAATTTCCCTATTCATATCTTTTCCTTGTTGGTCTGGGGTCCGTTGTTCAACTTGTGATTAGCACTAACACGGCGTTAAATTATGCTAATCAAATGATTAACGTTTTGCTCAACTCTGTATTAAATTTAATCACTTGATTAAGATGTCATTAAACTAAAACACCCAATAAACCTGTATTAAATTTTAATCAGTGTATTAAATATGGCCGAAGATATCCTTTTCTTGAATATTGGGGGAAAACTTCAGAGGAAAGACAGAGTTTTTAGAGGGAAAAATCCTCTTGATATGGAATTTTCGGACATACAACTACGACAGCGATACCGATTTGGAAAAGACAGCATACAGTTTATTTGTGATTTGTTGCGACCAGATCTGCAGCCACAGACTGACAGAAGGACAGCTCTATCAACCGAAGAAGTCTGTTGCCAGGAAGTGCAAGGTACTTGCCTAAGGCATCATAGGTGATGTTGCCTTATGGGAAGCATAGCACTGCCTAATCAAGTAATTAAATTTTAATCACTTGATTAGCTAATGTAATGATTAAAAAGGGTCCAGCAACATATTTTAATCATTGCATTGGCTAATCATGTGATTAGGAGTTAATCGCATGATTAGTGCTAATCACTTGATTAGTTTAATCATAAGTTGAACAACGGACCCCTGGTTTAGTTTCTCTATTAGAGTTTTCCTTGATTACAAAAACAGGAAAACAGCAAACACCTACAATGGCCAGGAACTACAATCACATGCCACAATTTACAAGCAAACTGCACCAGAAAAACAATAATGAAAACAAGAGACAAACATAACTAACGATAGGAACTCAGGATAGCCGGACTTGGTATCTTTATATCTTTATACTTCGTGTTGGTTTATATGAAGAAGTCTTAATCAAAGTTGACAGTTTGTAGAAGAACCCCCCCCNCCCCCCCCCCCCCCCCCGAGAATGAGTGCTTTATATTTGTCTTTGGATGCTGGTTACCATCATTAATAAAAGGCAGTATTGATTTGTTTTCTGTCTTACTGTGCCTCTTCTTGAATGTGTTCCAGTAGTCTCTAGCATTACTGGCGGCTTTTTTTAAACTTTTCTACCAATCCATCCCTCCTTTGTTCTTGGGCTTCTCTTTTTACTTTCTCAAAATTTTCCTCTGCATTAATTAGCCTTGTTTTATTCTGTAGAATGTTACTAGACTTATATTGCTTCTGAAAGTCGTTGTGGTGTCTCTTTGCCTGTTACTGTGTTGGTCCACGTGTAGGGTCTTGCATTACTTTTCTCTTTTGAGATTTTAACTTGCACTAACTCCTCTTTTGTTTAATCTGTGATGTTACTAAAGCTTTTTATATCTAATTAATGCAATTTTCTTTGTTATACATTTTCCCTAGCCATTTTTCTAATCGTCCTTCTGTTTAGCCTTTCCAGTTATCTCAATCTACTCTCTTTATTTGGTAAATCAACTGTTTTAATGTCTTCCCTAGTTCTGGTGTACATACATCTAGGTCAACTAGGATACTTATATGGTCTGACCTAATATATTCTTGCGATAGTGTGTCACATGTTAGTACTTGCTGTTGGAAAGTAGAATCCACCAGTACTAAGGCTATTACAGATGATGAGTTACTTCTGGTTGGTTGACCATCATTTACACAGATCATTCCTCTCTTTGTTAATAGCTTTCCTATCTTCTCACCAATTTTATTTTGCTGTTGATTGTTCCATTCCTGACTTTTCCCATTCAAGTCTCCTGCTAGTATTAGTTGTTTGACTTGGTTAATTTTATTTATGTTCTTGCTTAGGGCCAAGATGGCTGCCAGTGGGGAACTTCCTTTTACATTGAATCCTGAGGAAAACAATCGAAGATTTTCTACCCCGATACTACACGGACTATTAGAACCAAACTTTGTCACAATACACCGTTGGTTGTCGTACAGACATTTCGTACAAGAAAGCGGCTAGTTGAGCATTTAGTTTAACATTAACCATAAGGGAATACACATTCACAGATTTTCCCTCTGAAGCCACATGGCCAGTGATAGTACATGTATATGTAGGTAGAACTGCTTGTAACAATATAATCTTTTAACTGGAACCAAACTTTGTCAAAATTGTCCGTTTATGGCCCTCTTTTAAATATATGTCCAACAAGCCTGCATCAGATCCAAGACGGCCGCCAGCAGGGAACATGGTTTAAATTGGACTCAAATATTTTCTCCTTTCAAACTTCAAAGCTGATTGGAACCTGACTTTGTCATTATAGTTTTTTGGTGGCCCTTTTTAAAAAAAAACGTCTGCAAGTCATAAACTCATTGAAGATGGCTGAAAGTGGGGAACTTAGTTTAACTTTAGACCCGAAAGGAAAACAAAATCAAAGGTCTTCTCATTTGAATCCGCATGGCTAGTTACGACCGACCCTTTTCATCATAGTCCTTGTGTATTCTCTTTTAAAATGTGTTCCCCAAGTTTATGCCTTGTCCAAGATGGCTTCACTTAACCTTTGGTCATATGAGAAACATTCAAGATCTTTTCTTCAACTACTTGGCAGATTGGAACCAAAATCTATTGCAATATACCTTTCCTGGTCCCTTTTGAAAATATGTCTAGCAAGTCCGCAAGTGGGAACTTACATTGCACCCTTAGGAAATATGTATTCAAAGACCCCTTTTGAAATAACTTGGTAATTTGCAAACATACCCCCGGTAGTCACAATAGTCCTGAGATGGTCCCCATTGAAAATTGTGGCTGCACCTCATCTATGATTGCCAACAGTGGGTACATAGTTTAATATTTGACAATACGGGAAATTTAAGCATTCAAAGATTTTTCTTCATAGGCCAGAAAGTAGATTTTTTCGCAGGAGGGAGTAGAATTTCCCGGCAATTTTTCATAACAGCAGTTAAGTTAGCTTCACAAGCTTTTAAAGAACACGTATAGTTAAAAATCATATATGCCACGGAGCCATTCAGTTATTATGCTTGTTGTTTGTGTTATTAGAAATCCAGCAGATGATTTCATTTTCTCAAACACCTCGGACTTTTACAGGCAATTAGTACAAAAAACTGTTTTACGACCTTGTACAGCATAGAAAACCATAAATCAATTTAGTTTACGGGTGCACAACGATAGATTGTCATCAAAACAATCCTTTAAATCATCACATTTGTCTTCAAAGGTCATGAAAAATTATTAATCACACATGCAATACGAGTACAGGGTAACCCCATAGGGTGCAAATCAAAATTTCAGAGCAGCATGAGGGAATCGCTCATATCGTGACATTTACAATCATATAGCCACTTTTATAGTTCATAAAACAGTCATAATTACAAGCAAATATCACAAACTCAACAAGTTGCTGACTACCTAGATATTTTGGCCCTTAGGTCTGTAATAAATAACTAAATACCGAAGTTACTGTGAATTTACTTAAGTTTCTGCATGTGTGTATTTCGACAACTTATGTCTTTTCAGTGCAGATAAAATCTAAATGTTTGGAAGACCATAAACTCAAAGATGTTTAAATACCGAAAGAGAACAAATAACCAATATGATCTAAATGTTAAGCCAAAATCAGCTAAGGACAGTACTTTGTATGAGGGAGATACTCCTTAGTTTTCATCAAAATTTACAAAAAATTAGATATTGTAAGGTTCCAAATATAATCGGCTTTCGGGTCAGCACCGAAGTACTGACTACTGGGCTGGTGAATACCCTCGGGGACTAACAGTCCACCAGCAGTGGTAACAAATAACTAAATACCGAAGTTACTATGAATTTACTTTCTGCATATGCGCATTTCGACAACTTATGTCTCTTCAGTGCAGATAAAATCTAAATGTTTGGAAGACCATAAACTCAAAGATGTTTAAATACCGAAAGAGAACAAATAACCAATATGATCTAAATGTAAAGCCAAAATCAGCTAAGGACAGAGCTTTGTATGAGGGAGATACTCCTTAGTTTTCATCAAAATTTACAAAAAATAGATAGTGTAAGGTTTCAAACATAATCGGCTTTCGGGTCAGCACCGAAGTACTGACTACTAGGCTGGTGAATACCCTCGGGGACTTACAGTCCACCAGCAGTGGCATCGACCCAGTGGTAACAAATCCGTATGCTAGCGCTGTTGGAATGTTGCTAAAAGAGGAAAGGCACGCCTGGGAAACTCGATGATCACAACCGAATTTTACTACCAGGAAGTTAATTAATACAAAGCGACAGACCCTTGGGAATGTCATTCCATAGATCTAAAATGTAACTAAAACAAAAAACAAGTCTGCGTTTTAAGACAGAAATCATGTTTATTGCAGTCAGACACTTCGAGGCGATTCTAAAATCCGGACATAAAGAAAAAACTAATATACCGTTGTTATTAGAAAAAAAGAAAAAGGCTTTATCATTAAAACTTATTTTATAAAGTTATATGGAGTGACATTCTTTGATTTCTCGAACTGCACTTATCAAGTTCAAATCAAAGATTTCCGGACGCCGAGTTTTTGGTTGGGAACATCGAGTTTCCCAGGCGGGAAAGGGTAGTGGACTATTGGAAAAAGATCGCACTTATCATACAGCTTACTTTGTAGACTACCTCTGTTGTCTATTCAAGATGAAGGCAAAGGAATTGGGTCGATGTGGCAGTGTAGCCTGACTTTCGAGCTCTTAAGGATAGATGAAATAAAGAAAATCACCAACGCAAGGGTTGTGAAAAAATATCATCTAAATAATATCTCACATGCATTCAATGACATTTCTTACCATGAACTTCTGAGGTTGTCAGTGAGAATATGTATGTAGCGATATCAGACAAAAGCGATTCCCTCGTGCTGCTCTCTTGAGTTACACTATACACGTACATGAAATGTAATTATTTCATTTTTCATCACCTTTGAAGAAAAAATGTGATGACTTAAAAGGATTGCGTTGATGACAATCTATCGATTATTGTCCGTTTGATTTCTATAGACCCACCATAAAAAATTAATTAAAAATCCAAATATAATTTTTTCACATTTTTCTCTTCATATATCTATTGAATGCACTCATACGAACTCTGACTATTAGTTTCAGAATTTTTCCTCCCATAATTAAAAAGATGCCCATTAGCTGCCTATGTTAATTTATTTTTCTATTCATGATTTTCACAGAGGGAGTTAATGTACAAGAACCAATGGCCCTTCCTGTGTAAACAAAAATAAAAACTTGTGGCATTTATGTAAATTTCAAAGAACATGTGACTAGCCATTTAAATATTATACATGTTTCAATAGGTAAACAATGAATAGAGATGTCCATTTCAGTATGAAATCTATATTTAGACTTGTCACATATTACTGACAGAATAGTAATTCTATAATGAATGATTTAAACTTTAGGCATATATTTATGTAAACTTGTCTTTAATTATAAGGTGAAACCCTTGAATTTTAACACATTTCTTAGTTTCCACTGAATGTAGAATTGTCCTTTCACTATTTCTTTAAAGTTTTACATTAAAACAACCACAAGGGAAAGAGAAATGAATATGTGCACTAAATAAAATAAATTTAGTCAAATACATTTATATTCATTTATTTAATCACTATTTCTGAAACGTTTTGAAATTTATTTACTTGAAAAATCTACTAATTATCTATGTACAAGGCAATTCTACCTCTTTAATTAATACTTTGAAAAAAGCATGAGAATCAAGCCCAATTCATGCTCCAATTAAGGTGCTCTGAGTCTAGTTTATTTTTTTCAACCATACTTCATGTCCCTTTCAAAAATATATGAAAAAAGGGATAGTTTCACGGTTTCACTTATGATCACTTATAATTAAAGACAACATACTAAAAGTACAAATCTTTCATTACAGAATAACTATTGATTTTAATTTCCACTGTCAGTAATCTGTGACAAGTCTAAATATAGATTTCACACTGAAATGGACATCTCTATTCATTGTTTACCCATTGAAACTAAATGGCTAGTCACATGTTCTTTGAAATTTACATAAATGCCACATGTTTTTATTTTTGTTTACACAGGAAGGGCCATTGGTTCTTGTACATTAACTCCCTCTGTGAAAATCATGAATAGAAAAATAAATTAACATGGGCAGCTAATGAGCATCTTTTTTATTTTTGGAGGAAAAATTCTGAAGTTCGTATGAGTGCATTAAATAGATATATGAAATGAAAAATGTGAAAAAAGTAAATTTGGATTTTTAATTAATTTTTTATGGTGGGTCTATAGAAATCAAACGGACAATAACAACCGTAAACATGAGTGGTTGATGGTTTTCTTTGCTGTACAAGGTCGTAAAACATTTTTTTCGTACCAATCGCCTGTAAAAGTCCGAAGTGTTTGAGAAAATGAAATCATCTGGTGGATTTCTAATAACATAAACAAGCATGATAACTGAGAGGTTCCGTGGCATATATGATTTATAAGTAAATGTATTCTTTAAAACTTGTAAAGCTAACTGAACTGCTGTTATGAAAAATTGCCAGGAAATTCTACTCCCTCCTGCGAAAAAATCTACTCCCTCATGCCGTGGAGCTACTCCCTCGCGGTAACGGTTGTACACGGTGAGAATGATAAAAATATATGTTTGAATTTTCTAAGCATTTCAAGAGTTGTTTTTAAACACTTTATTTGAATTAAGAGCAGATAAGCTGTTCCTGACAAAGTGTTTTAGATGTAGCCAGGACAGCAAAAATTGATAAACTCATACTTTAAGATTTCAGTGTCGTTTTTATTATTTTTGACAAGAAACTTGTATAATTATCTCTAAACTTCATAAAATGTAAATTAAACACATCTCTTACCTATTGTCACTTCAAATATGGCTTGCTTATTAAATCTTTTATGTTTCAACACCAAAGAGGAATTATGATTTCAGATACCAAAGTAAATTTGTGTGTGTGTTTGAGATGAAATGTTGAAAAAAAACTTATAAATTCATATTAGTGAATTTCATTCTCAATGTACCTTAGTCATTGTTCAATTTCTATTCCTCAATCAGTTTTAGGAAATTGCCTTACCTATTTAAACAATAAGCTCTCAAGAGCTTGTATCGCTCACCTGGACCTTGAATAATTGAGTATATGCTTAAGAGGCCAAAGCTAATGGACGGAAACAGACAAAATATTATGTTATCTTTTTACAAATGGACTGGAAGTTAATAGGTTAGGTTAGGTTAGGTTAGATTAGGTCTACTATGGACTCTTACTTTAAGCCCGTTTCTTCTAACTTCATGTCAAGTTCGGTGTAACTTCCGGGATTTATCTTGATTTCTAAGTCAGCTTTGGGGTTAAGTTTCACTTCTTGGTGTTCCCAGTACTTGTCCAATAGTATTTCAAAATGTCTCAAGTCTTTTGCGTCTATCAATGATTGTGGAATATTATTCCATACTTCGACTACTCTGTTGGTGAACGAGTATTTTATTAAGTTGGTTTTACTGAATTTTTTTTTTATCTTCTTGTTATGGCCCCTTGTTCTTGAATTCTGATCTAACTCAAATATGTCTTGTGTGACTTCCTTATCATACACTCCCATTACGATTTTGAATGTTTCAATCATATCACCCCGTAATCTTCTGTATTTTAAAGTTGGCATCTTTAATTTTCTAAGTCTGTCTGGGTAGTCCAAGTTAATGGTATAGAAGCAAACAATGCACTAGTCACAATATCATTGTATTTGTTTGGTAAAGTAGGTCAGGTAGGGACACATTTATTGAATCGACCCAAATAACATCTGATGATCTGTTAGATGGAAAACTGTCTACAACTGAAAGGATATTTTCGTTGTTTATGTTTATTATTTTTTATCCAATTAAAATGCCGGACACCTGAATCGGTTTTTAGGGGCTCCGGCTACTGAGCTGCCGGGCACATTCCCCAGGTGGGGGATATGGGAATGCTCGTCTATGCGGGGCGGTCCGAGGCCATAATACGGAAAGCCTGACCGCTTAACTGTATGGAGAAACTCCACTCCCTTCTATGTTTCTTGTTCAAGAGCAGACCCCTTTGGGGGTCGCATTGAATGAACAAATAAAGGGATATGGCTAAATTCCATGTCCCTACCCAATTTCTCCCCCTTTCTAGAGGCAATCAGAACTCATTTCCCCAGTTGTCCCTTCTACCTTCTACTCTCTTTTACATATTTGATCTTTTGGTTAACTTGTCCTCATCCTGATTTATCTGAAATATTGCTCACTGGACGTTTAACTTATTAATCAATCAATAAAAATGCAGAACCAATAAACTGTTATACAAATAAAGACCTTTTATATTCATATACATTTGCTGTAAAATGCCTAAAAATAAATGATAAACTTTTGAAAGAATTACATAATACTATATTGTTAGACCTGGATTACTGTGACAATGTGCCATACAGGGCCTTTGATTACTTATGTTTTTTTACATGATGTCATTACAAAAGTACAAAAACGGTAATTGCAGTAATGAAAAACAGACTCTCTTTCGAGTTACTTAAGTGTTTCAATAAAAAAATTCTAAATTAAATGACTAATGACAAAATTTTGCTTAAGTCATAAAATGACTACAATCTTTTTAGCTCACCGTCGTCCGTCCGTTAACTTTTATTCAAAGATCTTCTCCTCTGAAACTACCTGGCCAATACTAACCAAACTTGGCCTGTATCATCACCAGGGCATGCACTTTCAAGTTTGTGATTTTTATGTCCGTAGACCAAACAACATGGCCGCCGTTACTAAAAATAGAACATAGGAGTAAATTGCTGTTTTATTTTGCAAATTACTCGAAAACCGTTACAGATATAAAAAAAATCTGACATGGGGTGAAAATGATCAGCATGATTTGATCTACCCACTGTGCAATTTTGAAGAAAATATGAAAACCCGTCTCCGAGTTCTAGCCCCTTTTCCGTAAAATTTTCAAAATTTTTTCATTTTTAATTTTTTATTTCAAAAAGTGGAACAGATAGAGGTCAAGTGTAAACTGCAAAAATATTCAGCATATCAAGATCTATCCACCCTGAAATTTTGAAGAAAATCCACTAACCCTTGTAGGAGTTGTTGTCCTTTTTTCACCGAATTTTTAAAATTTTGTATTTTTCGTCTTTTAATTCCAAAACTATAGAAGATGAAGATTAATTGTAACATGATGAAATGTTTGCCATGCTGTGGCGACTTCAAAACTAGTGTTAAAAATAGTTTGTTAACCGCCATTTTCAAAATGGCCGCCAAAAAAGGCGGGAAAATTCAACATTGTCCGATTTCAATGAAATTTGGTTTCCAAATAGATATTGATGTTGCGACTTCAAAATCTGTGTTGAAAATTGTTCGTTGACCGCCATTTTTTAAATGGTCGCCACAAAAGGCGGGAAAATTCAACATCGTTCGATTTCATTGAAATTTGGTTTCCAAATAGGTATTGATGTTGCAACTTTAAAACTGATGTTAAAAATTGTTCGTTGACCGCCATTTTCAAAATGGCCAACAAAAAAGGCGGGAAAATTCAACATAGTCCGATTTCAATGAAATTTGGTTTCCAAATAGGTATTAATGTCACAACTTCAAAATAGATGTTAACCATTGTTCATTTGTTATAAGTAATTAAATGTTGTAAATATTCTATAAAGCATTTAATTCTTTGTTTTTATTTTGTACGGCCTTAATATTATGTAATTTGTTTGGCCTAGTTATGTAACTTGTTTACAATAAACAATGGTCAAGGTTATTACACCTTAGAACATATAGAAATTTCTAGAATTTAAATTTAATATTTAACACATAGAATTTTCTAGAGGTTTTCCTTACATAATCATTCTAGTCATGCGATTGTCAGTTGATTAGAATGATCCAGTTGTATCTTGTAGATAGATTTTTCTAGAAATAATAAATGTATTTATATAAGGTAGCTGAAAAGGTTTAAGTCAGTTAGTTTAATAAGTTTATACAGGATAAATTAGTTTATACAGGATTATCACGCACATATTTTGTATTGGAAATCGACACCAATTATTGTGAATCTATTATCAACTATTTAGTGAGGATTATAAGGATTATTCTATTGGACATTTATTGGTGGAATTAAGTGAACTATTCATTTGGATTATTACTTGGACTTCATTATTGTCAGATAAGTCATATATTGTAT
>MJUU01066571.1:42039-66680 GCA_002080025.1 Modiolus philippinarum | reverse complement strand
AAAAACAAGCAAAGGAACAAACCAGGTGCAAAACCATCGGAAACATTACCAACCGTAATGGTACTGACTTGGTACAGGCATTCCAAAAAGAAATGGTGGATAAAACCGGTTTTATGGCACGCCAAGCCTACCCTTCCATTGCGGTATTGTCCGAAAGCAACTCAACAGCAATTGTCATCCAAATGTCGTAGACAGTGAAAACAAATGCTCATCCCAGTACTAAGTAAACATTCTCAAGAGTGGTAAATACATTGCAGGAATGTTAGAAACTTCTAAGGTGTGATTAAAAGAATTCTGAAATATTGAAGTAATAGAGAACCAAATAACCCAAATCCACATTGGAGATGCATTAAACAAAAAAGGATAGATAATATTCAAGCATCGCCACTAAAAAGTAGGGTCACCTAATACCAGACAGCAATGTAAACAGTAGGAATACTTTCCAACAATTTAAATCAGTCTACAATAAAAAAAACGATGCAATACTAAATAATAGTGAAAGAATAAGATATAGTATACCAACATTGACTATATGAGAGAAACACCAAAGGCATCTGTCCCAGATAACATACGAAAAAGAGTCCTGATGGACATAAGAAATTGCACTTGTACTTGTTTGATTTATCAAACATAAATAAAAACAGGAGAACTTTAATCTTACTGGATAAAGGCAGACATCCTATGTATATACTGGAAAGGCGATCAAACATGCAGCAGAAAACTTTTGACCAGTCTCCTTAATATATGTTCCTTGTCAGCTGCTGGAAAGCGTCATCTGCAAACAAGTCTATGGTCGTCTAGTGAAGATCAACATACTAACAACATAAAAGCCATGGATTTCGGTCTAGATACTCTTCTGCAATTCAACTGCTACTTACTATGGACAATCTGTTTATATTATATACTCAAAACCAACAAGTTGATAAAGTCAACCTTGATTTCTCAAGAAAGCCTTCGACGCCGTGCCACATAATTAATTACTCCATAAATTGAAGGCTATGGAATCAGAGGCTCTATATTACAATTGATCTAAAACTTTCTTATGAAGAAGTGAACGAGAAGGAACATTATCAAAACACGCCAGTGTAGACTCCCGATGCCAAAAAGAACTATTTTAGGGGACCCCAATATTCCCCTGTCACATCAAAGGCCTGCCAGATTCAGTACAATTAAAAGAAAGTAAAACGACCTTCCAGATTCAATACAATCAATATTAAACTCTCTGCAAATGATTGCTAACTATTCAGAGACAAAGAATCATAACTATCACCTGATATTGTAACAAGATCTGCTAAATCTGGATAAAAAGGACAACAGACTGGGTGCATTTAATTGCGTTAAATGTCTTATAATGCAAAAGTCAGTAAATAAAAAACGCCATTGATTTCACTACGTAAACAACATCAACTATCCCATATCGAGGATTACAAAATACCTTATTCGAGTTTCCAGTTGGTGAATTTTCCTGGAAAATTTTGACGACACAATATAGATTTTTGGACGTCACAATATTACGTGAGGCAATTTACTCCGATTTACCCCAGGTCAATCGGAGCAATTCATTCATAGAATGAAATTGGAAATTGGTCTATATAAACAACACACGTCAATAATATCACAAAAAGGCCAGCTCTACTCTTGGGTTTTTACGAAGAAACTAACAACATTATCAAAAATAATTCCGTCAATTTTGAACTTACATCTGTTTGAAAATATCATATTTTGTGTTGTGACGTCATAAAACCTAGGTTGCTCAATAATGGAAAATTCGATTTCTGTCGAATTTGAATTACAATATTTCATGCCATTAAATGTGTTGTCATTTTACCATGGTTTGGCCTTTATATTCGTAAATTAAAATCCTCCTAACACTCGATAGAAAATTAAGAAATAATTCATATATAGCAGGTTTATCTGAAGCGACCTAAGAGAAGGCGGATTTCCCACCTCAATTGCTGTCTGTGTCGGTGACGTCACAATACACAATCTGACGTTTTCAAACAGATTCAAGCTCAAAATTCGAATAGAAAGCAAAACAATACACATTTACGTGCCTGAAGGGAACGATTTTGTTAAAAATTGTTCTTAACCTTTATTACCTTAAAAAATTAAGACTAATAAAATTAAAAACTTTGTTGTTTTTCCATTCCGTTTACTCATATTCTGATACCATTTGCGCATGCGCGAAATATATGGTTATTGAGCTTTATACTATATTATAGCTATATTAACACTGATCGAATATTTGTGGAGGTATTGAGTGGCGTAATCAAAAGTGACGCCACCCAAGTTTGATATCAACGAAAGTAACGTTACTGGAAGTTTAGGTTAATATATNGCTAGCTCAAGGAATCTAGTCTGCTGGTAAAACACTGTCGCACTACGGAAGAAAAATCAAACTCAAAACTTCCCGAAGGGTTTGGTAAAGAGTCTTCATGTATTTCAGCAGACATCGGCAGTATCAGTGAGAGGTCAGTATATATGTAAAGTCTTAAGGTCACTGGAATCCAAAGCTAATTTAACGGATTTGTACAGAATATCTCGTCGATATCCACTATTACGTAAAGAATGTAAGTTACGTCCCAGTTTTCTGGATTATTAATCAGTTTTTATACGCCCGTCTAATGACGGGACGTATTATGGTATACCGATGTCCGATTGTGCGTCCGTCTGTCTGTCCGTCCGTCTGTCCGTCCGTTTCATATGTCGCGCTCTAACTTGATAACCCTTTGGCCAATTCACTTCAAACTTTATAGAAGTATTGGGTATGATGGCCTGACGATCTGTATACTTTTTCGTGAAATTGCGATTTTTCTTGCAAGAGTTATGAGACTTTATTCGTCAATTTTTAGGCAATTTTTCATATGTCGCGCTCTAACTTGATAACCCTTTGGCCAAATCACTTCAAAGTTTGTAGAAGTATTAGGTACTATGACCTGACGATCTGTATACTTTTTCGTGAAATTTCGATTTTTTTTGCAAGAGTTATGGGACTTTATTCGTCAATTTTTTGGCAATTTTTCATATATCGCGCTCTAACTTGGTAACCCTTTGGCCAATTCACTTCAAACTTTGTAGAGTTATTGGGTATGATGGCATGATGATCTGTATATTTTTTCTTGAAATTTTGATTTTTCTTGCAAGAGTTATGGGACTTTATTCGTCAATTTTAAGGCAATTTTTCACATGTCGCTCTCTAACTTGAGAACCATTTGGCCAATTCACTTCAAAATTTGTAGAGGTATTGGGTATGATGGCCTGACGATCTCTTTACTTTTTCTTGAAATTTCGATTTTTCTTGCAAGAGTTATGGGACTTTATTCGGCAATTTTAAACATATTGGCTTTAGTTGACAATCTTTCTTCAAACTTTGTAGAGATATCAAGCTTAATAGCCAGTTAAAAGTGCATTCTAAAATGAGAACCCCTTAACTAAATTACATAAGTGACGACGGGCGTATCATGCGACTTGGCGCAGCTGTTTATTGACATTTTTTAACAACATTTCCATAACATCGAGGATGAGAAATGCCCTTTGTTATTAGCTGTTTTCGAGTCACGTCATATCTAGATATCAAATGTTCATATCTTCTGTAAAACTTCTTAAAAGTATTTAATAATTTATGAAATCTGTAACCTTGTTGTAAAAGTTTGGATGTGAGAGTAAGGTTACGCTCAATAAAATCATCAAGGGTGGAACAAATGCGAGCGAATCGTACAAGTTGGGATATATACACCCCGTAGGATGGAGCTAGGGGAACGTCGCCGTCAAGAAAGGGGAAATTAGTAATTGTAAAATCAAAATCATCCCTTTTATCATAAACTTTAGTTTTTATTTTACCAGAGTCAATGATGATACTTAGATCCAGAAAAGGACAGTATTTAGAATCATTGGTTGCCTTATTTAGTTTCAGTTGTTGTGGGTAAATGGTGTCAACATAAGCCAAAAACTGGGGATTGTCAATAGTAAGGATATCGTCAATATACCTGCTATTATCATTGAAAATAGAAATAAGTTTATCACTATTTGGTACAGTTCCATTTTGTAGTTTTTTCATGAATTCCCGTTCGTAACAGAACAGAAAAAGGTCTGCAATGAGAGGTGCACAATAAGTACCCCTGGGGATTCCAATGACCTGATGATAAACAATGGTGCCGAAACGAACATAATTGTTGTCCGATTTCAATGAAATTTGGTTTCCAAATAGATATTGATGTTGCGACTTCAAAACCGTTGTTGAAATTGTTTGTTGACCGCCATTTTCAAAATGATGCCAAAAAGGCGGGAAAATTCACCATTGTCTGATTTCAATGAAATTTGGTTTCCAAATAGATATTGATGTTGCGACTTCAAAACTTGTGTTGAAAATCGTTGACCGCCATTTTCAAAATGGCCGTTAATATGGCGGGAAAATTCAACATTTTCCGATTTCAATGAAATTTGGTTTCAAAATAGATATTGATGTTGCGACTTCAAAACCTGTGTTGAAAATTGTTCGTTGACCGCCATGTCCAAAATGGCTGCCAAAACAGGCGAGAAACACCAACATTGTCCGATTTCAATGACACTTTGTTTCCAAATTGGTCTTGATGTCGTAACTTCAAAACTGATGTTAAAAAATGTTCGTATACCGCCATTTTAAAAATGGCAGCCAAAAAAGGCGGGAAAAATTCAACATTGTCCGATTTCAATGAAATTTGATTTCCAAGTAGATATTGATGTGCGACTTCAAAACCGATTTTGAAAATTGTTTGTTGACTGCCATTTACAAAATGACATCTCGACTTCAAAACTTGTGTCGAAAGTGATCCTTAGTAAGATCTTTTTTTGTCAAAAAAGCCAAACAAAGACATATAGTAAAACATGATCAGACTTTAAAAACAGTTGAAGATATTTGAGGTGTTTGAGCTACGAAAGTTTGAGAAACTGAAGATCAACTGTATAACTTACAATGTTACCTTGATTGTGGCAACTGAAAGCCAAGTGAGCGATACAGGCTCCTGGGAGCCTCTGGTTTTAAGCCCAATGGAATAATTTTACCTCCATTAATGCTATTAATATGATTGTGTAAATATAGACAATAACAGTACATTGACTTGACATAAACGCAATATAAGGATGAGGTTTAGAAACGCGGGAAAATGCGAGCCTTTGGCGAATCCTTATATCTAGTTTATGTCAAGTCAATGTAGTGTTATTGTGTTTATACTGCAACGATAGCAAAATAAATTTTAGGTACAATTTTCTGGTAAAAATGATGATTAAAAAAGTGAAGCGGACGTCGTTAGGTTGTGATGAATCTATGCATTCTTGCAACGTCATTGAACAATTTCTACGGAAAAACATTGGTGACGTCATTGAGAAAGTGCTATACGGTCAGTGACTGTATATCACTTATGTTTATACAGTCAATGCTATTTACTTACGCAAATAAAGAGGTTGCAGTATAAAACAAAATACCGAAGTTACTGTTAATTTATTTTCTGCATATGCGCATTTATGTCTCATCAGTGCAGATCGAACCAAAACATTTGGAAGCCCTTTAATCGAAAAAATGTAAAAGCTGATAGAAGGACAGAGCTATGCATGAGGGAGATAGTCCTTACTTTTATACAAAATTCAGATATTTGAAGTTTCAATAATATAGGTTTTCGGGTCAGAACCGCAGTATTGACTACTAGGTTGGTGAATACCCTCAAGGACTTACAGTCTACCAGCAGGGGTATCGACCAAGTGGTAATAAATAACAAAATACCGAGGTTACTGTTAATTTATTTTCAGCGTATGCGCATTTCGACAATGAAGTTCATTAACCAAAAAACGTGTAAAAGCTGATAGAGAACAAATCACCAAAAGAATCCAAATAGAATGGCCAAAATTCAGCTAAGGACAGACCTATGCATGAGGTGGGTAGTCCTCGGTTTTAAACAAAATTTTGTAAAATTTAGATATTTCAAGTCTCAATAAAATCGGTTTTCGGGTCAGCACCGCAGTACTGACTACTTTGTTGGTGAATACCCTCGAGGACATACAGTCTACCAGCAGAGGTATCGACCCAGTGGTAATAAATAACAAAATACCGAGGTAACTCTTAATTTATTTTCTGCATATGCGCATTTCGACAAATTATGTCTATTCAGTGTAGATGAAATCTAAACAAATGCAAGACCATATCCAAAAAATATTTCAAAACTGATAGAGAATAAGTAAACAATATGATCTAAATTTAAAGCCAAATTCAGCTAAGGACAGAGCTTTGCATGAGGGAAATAATCCTAAGCTTTCAACAACATTTTGTAAAATTCAGATATTGCAAGTCTCACTAAAATCTGTTTTCGGGTCAGCACCGCAGTACTGACTACTGGGTGGGTGAATACCCTCGGGGACCAACAGTCCACCAGCAGAGGCATCGACCCAGTGGTAATTAATAACAAAATACCGCGGTTATCGTTAATTCATATATACTTGGTCATAAATATGTAATATTCGTAGTTTCCGAGCCAAAATTTGAAGTTAAGAAGCATTATGCACAAAAGTGAAAGGATCAAAGTATAATATTTTGCTTTAAACATTATTTTCTAACTGTGAAGTACGAATGTCTCTGATTCTACGAGTCTGTCAGACCACCCCTTCCCGGTATCTGAATCAGTTTTCAGGGGCTTCGGCTACAGAGCTTTTGGGCGCGTCCCCAGGTGGTAGTGGATAGGGGAATGCCCTGTCTAAGCGGGGTAGTCAGGTCAAAATACGGAAAGCCTGACCGCGAACTATTATAGCAAAACTTTGTGGAGAAATGCCACGCTCCATGCAGTATAAGACCAATTATATATTTTTCTTAAGAGAGCAGACGCACTGGGTGTCGTATAGAGGGCTTAATTTCCTGCCCCTACCCATTTCTCCCGTTTTTTCCAGTGGCAATCAAAACTCGTTGCCCCGGTTGTCCCTTCTACCTTTATTTCTTTCGTCTTTAACTTACAATCTTTTTAATTGATTAACTTGTTCTCGTTCTGATATAGCTGAAATATTGCTCATTGGACGTTAAAATCTAACTAATAAATCAGACCACCTCTTCAACCCGTTCTGAAACCAATTTTTGATGAAAAGGGGACATTTTTACATCAAATATCGGGTGCACAAATAATTCCCAAAATGAAATTTTGGATGCCCACCATGCACAACAATGATTTAAGTAATAATTTCAGCGATTTTTTAGGGATAATTTGAATTATTTGAATAAAAAAAAACAACTCTTAAATATCTCAGGCATTCTCAACAAAAAATATTCCATATTTATTTATGACCAAGAGTATGTTACAATACTACATTCGTCTTCACGCAAAATTATGATAATTTTAGTTTTATTGACAAAATGAAAATCTATCTTGGCCTTGTTTCCTCAAAATGAAGAGATTTCATGATTTAATGAAATAAATCTCAGTGTGATCTTCAGACATAATTTCCATTAAATGTGAGTTGTTATTTTTCATATACACCGGGAAACGAATACATCTGTTGACATGTAAGCATTAAAACTAAGAAAAAAAATCATTCTGCTATGATAGTTTGATTGTGGATGAAATGCCATTGAACACTTATGTAGTCTAAAGAGATTATTTATACCGTAATAAAAACACGTTAAAACACGTTTGAAAAGGAGTAAGTACATTTTTGTGTATAACTACAGAAGGCTACACTTTAAGGTATATACGACATATTGTAAGGCTTTAATATCAGGTATTTTTCCTACAGTCTTCTCTACATTCACTTTTATTTACCACGCGTTAGTGGGCGGTGCATAGTGATCATGGTGTCTGTTCGATCCTTCGTTCGTTAGTTCGACCGTCCGCTCGTTATTCTGTCCGCCATTGAGGTACACACTTCGTGGCGACAACTCTTTTTAGACTACTTGGTGAAATTTAATGAAACTTTCACGGAATGTCCAGTTCACATTGCCATTAAGCACTATCTTTTTCAATTTTTTTTTTTTTTTTTTTGGGGGGGGGGGGTTATATTATGTGAGCTTTGCTCACAGTTTTTCTATTTTCGGATTTTCAAATTTGGTTTTTTTCAAACGATGATTTAATTCTATATTGTGCAGATTTACAGTTTGTTTACAGTCTTATTATCTATTTTTTACATGTTTTGACCAAAATATTGATGATAGACTAATTAGAATTTAACGTCCATTGAGCAATATAACAACTATACCAGGACGAGAACAAGTTAATCAAATGAAAAAAATATAAGTAAAAGAACAAAGAAATACGGGTGGAGTAAAAGAACAAAGAAATAAGGGTGGAAGGGACAACTGGGCAGCAAGTTTTGTCTTGAAAAAAAGGAGAAATTGGAAGGGACAGGAAATTCACCCTACAATATGACTCACTGCCAGTCTGCTCTCCGTAGAAAAATATAACAGGGTCTTTATACTGCATGGATAATGGCGTTTCTCCACACAGTTTGGCTACAATTTTTCGTGGTCATGGTCGTGGTGTTGCCATAAAAGACAACAGAGCAAGGGTTCAAATCCAGCCGTAGACCTTGCGTTATTTTCCGATGCTTACAGGTTTAAAAAGAGAATTTTTATCACTGTTGGCATTCGTAATTATATATTCTACCTTTGCAGCTCACCCTACCAACGCATTATCATTCATATTATAAAGAGCTGTTCAACACTATTATCAATATACCTTATTTATCTTAACTGTTGCAACCTAATCCTTCTATCTTTTTCCTACCCACCTAATGTTCATCGTGTAATATATAACAACTCCAGATTTCATACGAGGATGAATGACACGGTTACCGAAAGCTATATTTTATATAGCCTAGGTGGCTGCGTGGTCTAGGGCACTGGACATAGTGCTGGCGGTGTCGCCATAGATGACAACAACGCAGTGGTTCAAATCCGGCCGTAGACCTTGCTGGATTTTCCTATGCTTACAGGTTTAAAAGGACGATTTTCATCACTGTTGGCATTTGGAATCATATATTCTACATTTGCAGCTAGCCATTTTGATTAAAGAAAAAATAATTAATCAGTACCCGGTAGGCTGGTTCAATAAATTGTAATAAATTTGTCCCATTGTAGGAGGGATTTTTACTTTGTTTGTGTAATATAAAATCGTTTCCGGTGGGAAAAAATAAAATCGAAAGTCTCGACGTATTTGTAAAATATCATGTTAGTATCATAATATCTAAATTATCAGATTTGTACATATAATTCCTGTTAATCATCGCCCACAATTGCTACACATATTCATATGTTGTCGTACTTGTGATATTAACAGCAGGTTTGTTCCAAGGCCGCTTCTGTTGCAAACGAAATCCCTCTAGGATGATCAATTTCAGCTATGTAAGTTTCACTGTAATAGAAAATATAATCTAACTTCTCGTTGTAAATCAAAGACTTGTTAATTATGTATAAGAATTTTTTATTTACTTGCTAGGACGAGAATATTGATAAGATGTATATGGTTAATGGCCTTAAACGAGCTGTTATACAACTAGTAAATTATTTATGGTTTTTCGCTGTGTATGATGTACTATATTAAAACAATAGTTCCCAGAAAATCTCAGCAATCATAATTGAAACTCAGTAGGATTATTTTACAAGGTAAATATTTTATAATATTTATTTAACGATTATTGAAAGCAATTTAAATGAATTCTAAATGCTTTTGAATATTTTTTTTATATTTTTAATGCGGTGTGCGAAATATATAACTGCGGTGATGAATTTTGCACATGCGCTAATATGCCTTTGAGTGGGTAAAATGCAACGTCATAATATATGTGACGTCTAGATTTAATGTCCTCCGACGTCATTTTCGCTTGAACTGCTAAAAATAGTAGGAACACAGTTATCAAGAAAGGGTCTATTGACATGTTTTCATTGTAGAATTTTTAGTTCTACTAATCAAACGTGAAACACCAAGATCTATTTTCTGAATGAATTTGACTTTTTCTGTCAGAATTGTTTCAACACTTTACGATTCATTCATAAAATGGAGCCGAAAGAAACTTCAGTTTCACTAGTGTTTAACCCCCGAAGGAACCCTGGGGTATAGAAATAGGACCTAGTATCTCCGGGTTGCGGGATATGACCCCTCCTAAACGGGGCTGACCACGAGGGAACCCCTGGATGAAGAAATAGGACCCATTCCGTGGTTGTGCCAGATGAATAAATACACAACCCATCTTTCGGATGGGATTTTAACTAAAGTCCTCGTGTTGGAGGAAATGCCACGCTTCCTACACGTTAAAGAACCCTTGTAGCAAGCTCTTTTTTCAGTGATCCGTAGGTGATCGGCTACAAGGCTAAATTCCCCGCCCCTTTCGATTTCATCCTACTTTTACAGTGGCAGTCGGTGTTTCCCGTTCCATGGCCCTTTCCATACCTTAGAGTGATTATTTATTGACAAACTTGTTCTCGTCTTGATGTAGCTGAAATATTGCTCAGTAGACGTAAACAATATTCAATCAATCCATCAATCACTAGTGTTTAAGGTCAAATCAGTTAAAGAACTGAGGTAAAGTGCCAATGTCTAAAACTAAAAACCACGTGCTAAGAACTTAATATCACTCTCATTTATCCTGAACAATTGGACTTTAGTGTCAATTCTTTAATCTGAAAAAAAACATTGTCGACGTTTAATGAATGAAGTGGAATATCGATGTAAACATAGATAGCAAAGGTGTGATCATCAAAAAGAATCCTAGAAATAGAATTTGGACTGTCAATAGAGTTTTGTTGAACCTTTTTGAGAACAATCATGATAGCCATTGATTGGAAAGGAGATTTACTTCGCTACGTGATTGGACGTGTATTTTATACACTATCTCAGTTACTGGACATGACAAAGAGATACATCTTTTATTTCTCACTTTTGAGACAGGTCAGTTCCTATTTTTAGAGGTGTGAGATTTTTATGTCTCACACCACCCTATGTGAGACAGCCTCGAGCATACTATGGCGTCATTGACGTTATGGTGAGCCGCTTAGTAATGGCAGATGATAAGGACAACATGACGGCGTCGAAAGATGTTTTAATGAACAAAAGGTGAGAAAATTAATCAAACACCGTTGAAATACAAGATTAAGAGATCTCAGACACTTTCGGGTAAGATTCCAATGGTTCTCTGACTCGGCAAGCCTCGTCAGAGAAATAGGGTCGATTCAATAAATGTGTCCCTACCTGAACTTCTTGACCAATCAAATGCAGTGATATTGTGACTGGTTCATTGTTTGCTTCTATATCAATAAGTGACAGTTTCTTTGTTAAAAGATGACAGAATGCTACATTATGTATGAATGTACACAATATTTGTCTGTTTCAGTCCACATTTGATGACATTGTGTTTTCTTTCACACAGAAGATAACAAAAATATACACGTCACTAACTGACAGTGGGGACAAATTTATTGAATCGGTTCTATTGAAATCTTACCCTTGGGTGTAACATTCATATAAACTTATATAAATATATTCATCGTGCCGTTAAATCTGATATCTAAAAAAACATTTTGAAATATTTCTGATGCAAGATTATCTATCAAAAAAGCATTGTCCTAAATAACTGCTGTCTGATAGGATACAGTTCTTAGACATGACAAAGCGATACATCTTTTATATATATTTTTAAATACATTCATGATGCCGTTTAATCTGATATCTAAAAACGTTTTAATTTGAATTATTTCGTGACGCAAGATTATCTGTGAAATAGCAATGTCCTTAATAAGTTACAGTTCTTGGACCCAAGACAGCGATATTTCTTCTTATAACTTCATTTAATACATTCATGATGCCATTTTATCAGATATCTAAAAACTGTTTAAATTACTTCTGACCCAAGATTATCTGTGAAATAGAATTGTCCTTAACAACTGCTGTCTGATGGACATGACAAAGCGATATTTCTTTTATAACTTCTATTAATACATTCAAGATGCAATTTAATCTGATTTCGAAAAAAAAACGTTTAATTTGAATTACTTCTGATGCAATAAAATCTGTGAAATAGCATTGTCCTAAATAACTGCCGTCTGATTGGTGACAAGTCCTGGACATGAGAAAGCGATAATTTGTTTATAACCCTTTTTAATACATTCATCATGCCGTTAATATGATATCTAAAAAAAACGTTTTGAACTGCTTCATACGCAAGATTATCTCACAGGTGAAATAGCATTGTCCTTAATAACTGCTGCCTGATGGCTTACAGTTCTTGGACATGAGAAAACGATATTTTATTTAATTACTCTCTTAATATATTCATGATTCCGTTTAATCTAATATCTACAAAAACGATTTGAATTGAATCATACGCAATATTATCTGTGAAATAGCATTGTCCTTTATAACTGCTGCCTGATAGGTTACAATTCTTGGACATGAGAAAGTGAAACGTCTTTCATAACTTTTTATTATCGGTAATTTGTACGAGTTTCCTTTGATCTCACGAAGCAGTATTTGCTACTATCCGAATACGAAAAAATATTGGCAAAAAGTATCTTAGGCCACGCCTAAATTGTCAATCAGAATCAATGACACGAAGAAATATACATCCATAGAGACTCTTACCGGATCGTACAAATTCTTTTACTAATCAATACCACAAGGGGCTCGTCCATTATTGTTCGCCAATATTTCTTGTATCAAAAACAAAACTTCCATTATTCTTTATATATATTGATCCTGTTTTTTAATCTGATATCTAAAAAAACATTTTGAAAAGGTACTGATGCCAAACAATTTGTGAATTAGCATTGTCCTTGATAACTGTTGTCTGTTAGGTAATAGTTCTAGGACACGAGAAAGCGATATTTCTTTTATAACATTTTTTAATACATTCATGATGCCGTTTAATCTGATATCTAAATGACATTTTGAATTGCTTCATACGCAATATTATCTGTGAAATAGCATTGTCCGAAATAACTGCCGTCTGATTGGTGAAAAAATACATGGGCACGATAAAACGATATTTCTTTTTTAATTACACCTTATGTAAGTAAGCTGCATTCTGAAGCGTTAATAGCCTTGGTATTTTTTTTCGGGGGGGGGGGGGTGGCAAATACCACAGAGACGCTTGTGGTATTTGTCTCCACAATCAAATCTATTATTATACGATAAAAATCAATACATCAATACCTTTAGGGGAATCGCTCATTAATGTGTTGAGCTAAGGTTTATTTATCTTAAATCAGTTGAAAGTACTTCCCCTTGTTTAAATTTTCAAAGAATTTTATAGTATAAGCACTATTCAGAATCTTTCGTCTAATATAAATGCTAGACTTGGAGAAATGGCCATTATTTGAGTTTGAAGCAAAATATTTTAAAGATTTGTCCAAATTTTAAAAAGTTTGTATATTTCTTTAATAAAAAAACCTATTTAAGCATGAAACATGAAAATAAAATGGCGGAATACCACCGATCCACCTTAATAACTTTTAGTCGACATCCTGTTGATCTGGACAGAAAGTTAAATAATCAAAAAAAAATATGATATTGGATATTATTAACGTATAGTTATTATTAATATGCAGCATTTTTTACTATTTTCATGAAAATTTTAACGTCGGGTGGAACAGTTAACTGTTTACCGATTTCCGGCCGAACTGTTCCATGCGCAAAATAATTGCGCAGTGCAACGTCATTTAACTTCTAGTCATGTACCCTTTTAAAGACGAGATTTTTTAAATTTATTTGTATCAGATATTTTATTGTTTATATAAGTTAATAAAACAGTTATTTCATGCCCCGTTTCAGGAAACAGCATAATGATGGAAATGACTTGCGAACTGTTGCCTTCGGGACAATAGTTATAGCTGTTTCCTTCAAGGGCATGAAATAACTGTTCAAGGGCATGAAATAACTGTATATAAATAAATAGTAGCCATTAAACTAGAAGTTTGTTTTTGATGCAAAAAATGCCCNCCCCCCCACAGTACGTACTATTCTTTAAGTGATAAAACACAAGTAAGTTTTATGTTGCCACTTGGTGGCGGATCATTCTAGTTAGACCATATGCACAACTAAGCATGGTGGTCAACAATCCTGTGAAATTAAATTGAAATCCTTTGAAAGATGTGGGAGAATTAGCGTCCACTTACTTAATTTGGCAAACTTCTAGGTCAAAAAGGGGCATAACTCCAACAAAAATTGGCTGATCAATCCGGCGAGACGATATGCACAACTACGCATGATAGTCAACAATCATGTGAAGTTTGGTTGAAATCCGATGAAAGATGTTGGAGAATTGGCATCCACAATCTAAATTTTGCAAAATTATAAGTCAGAAAGGGCATAACTCCCACAAAAATTTTCCGATCAATCCGGCGAGACAATATGCACAACTTCGCCTACTGGTCAACAATTCTGTGAGGGTTCGGTTGAAATCCGGTGAAAGAAGGAGAATTAGCGTTCAGTAACTTAATTAAATAAGATGGCATTGTTACCATTTAGTACAAAATTAATTTATACTTTTTCAAAACTGTAAATAATTTAATAAGTAGCATCAACTTCAATATTTCTTATAGATATTATACAATTATGGTCTTTAATTGAGAGTAATATCCATAATTATGTAATCAAGAAAGAAAAGGTTATGTTTTCGAGGTCGTATTGAATTAAGAAAATCCGTAGGACCGAGAAAAAATAGCCTTTTGGAGATTACATAATTTTGGATATTTTCTAAAGTCGAATTATAGCAATAACTATATTATACTGTATTATACCTGGATATGGGATGTTGTCTCCTTGACATTCACCCCATTTCCTTTCTTTTTCATATACTGAACTAAAAACTAAAAAAGATTGTTTTATGATATCAATATCTTATTCATTTGACAAATGTCTAAATAACCCAAAACTAATGATTTTAATACCGGATCGCGAGTAAGTATTTGCTTCCAATCCATCACATGGACTTCCTTCCGGCCAGAAAAAAGTTATCAAATGTGTTTTTTTAAACCTGGAGGAAATTCCTATGCTTCAATTCTTTCTACGGGTGTCCACAGAAAAAAAGCTGTTTTTCTTAAAACTTTAAGTATCGAGCTCATTGATTTATCTGTAGAAAGAGCATACTGTTTGTTAAAAATGTTTAGTACTCAAAATAAAAAAAAATGAAAATAAACTAAATAAAATAAAACAGTACATTTATTATTTGTTTTTCAGAAACCGAGATAAATGTGAAACTGGAAGTGTCAGAAATTATTGGTAAAACAAAATTTTCTACTAATGACATTGCACTATTTACATTTGGTTTTCATTTTACCCACAATCCAAAATTTTGGAAACTGCCAACTCGATTGTGACACGCTGTTGCATCGTACATTGTCAAAATACTTTGATGTCGTTTCTTAAATTCTGTATTTAAGGTAGTAGACCTAGGTTACGGGAGATAACTGTTAAAACCAGTAACGCGTTTGAGTCACTCAGTTTCAACAATGCTTTTTAAGCATTGATGTGAAAAAGAATGATAATCATGTATGTTACTTAGAAGCTTAGAATATATTTGTGAAAATGATATAAAACAAACATACAAGTCATTTTAAGAGTTATGTCCCTTAACCTATGTCTACCTACTTAAAAGATTTTTTCGAGAGATTGGTGATAACATATTGTTTTGATGAACAAACATTATCTGCATACAGGAAGGACTGTAAACTCTAACTTATCGTTTTTGGACAATACAATGCTTATTAAGATGTACAAAATTCAAATTTTATAGAAAAAAGTTAAAGTACACCAGATTTTCAAACATAAAATCATTAATATCCTAATTAGGCTTTAGAATATTATTCCATTCCAACTTTGCGTCACTGACTTTTAACTCATTGTAACATTACATGTATAGTTTAAATAATACAATTGGAAAGATATTAGCACAAGTTCAATGTTGCATATTCTAGTTACAATCACAGACCGGTGACGATTTTTGAATCCATGTACGATTTGGCCAGAGCATTTCCTACAGGAAAAACACTAATCGGAAATTTTGGTAACTTGACCGGCGTCAGTGTAAATATAAGAATTCAGTATAGGAGGCAATAACCCTGAAAAAGTATCAAAAGGTACAGTTTTTAACTGATAAAAAAAAAAAAAAAAAAAAAAAAAAAAAAAACCACACAAATTTGAAACTTCGGATATTTATTTGATAACTTTAACAGGAACTGTAGTTATTACTTATAAAGCATGTAAAAATATTCTGCCGATATTCTTATTATATTGTCTAAGTTATCTTTAACATGGAGTGTAATATACATGACATATACCAATGTAGCTAAAATATTGCCCGATCGGAGAAAATGACAAAAGATGTGTTATTAATTAATAGAATTACAAATTTAATTCAAATTAATGGATATTTACATAATTTTCAAGGATATGAGTCTTCTAGTCGCGTCAGTAACACTGAAAATTCACGGTAGAAAGTGTAGTTTAGGGGAAAATACCATCTCATGATTATGCCGTTCAAAATTTTTTTAGATGCGTCATATATCTAAGTAAGAAGCGCAGTTTCCGCTAACCACTTTGGTACCTTGTATTTTTAACAGTTTCCGCTAACCACTTTGGTACCTTGTATTGTTTGATTTTTAAAAATCAAACGAGAACTGCAGAACCTTTTCAATTAGTCTGTAATACTATATGTACGTCGCAGTATTCAACGTAAAAGAACGCCAAGCGCAATATTATATAATAAATAAAAGTCCAGATCTAAGGCAAATTCAAGAACACCAAAAACACAACACTTAAAACTAAAACATTAACTGTGAACTTTATAAAAACAGACTGACATCATGATGCTTCGCAAGTGTATGTGTGTCTGCTCTGTATTTGTCAGTGGGTAAATTCATGGTTAAGTAAAAATCTGTAATTTCAAATCAAAGAAGCGTGAATCTAACTGAATATGTCCGATTTCATCCGTTTAACCAACATTTTTTATATATCTATGATGTCGATGTGACGCAAAAAGATATACTTGACAGTATCTCTGCGTGCATTTATTCCTTTCACAAAGTAACTTCGAGAATTATAACCTCTACAGTAGCGAATCAACTATCAAATACCGTATAAGTGGTTATTTTCGCGATGACTTAACCATTTTGAAATCGAGAAAAATTGCATGCCGCGAAATATAATTTATATGAGTCGTTATACAGTAAATGATGAGCAATCGCTAAAATTTGAGTCCCGCGAAAACAAAGTCATGCAATTTTTAAATAATATATTGGCAAACGAATACCGAAGCAAGAACGAGGAAAGGGGAAATTCTAAAATCATCAATGCAAAATCACGGCAATTCACAGCACCGCGAATTGAGACAGTATGACGAAGACAAAACAAATATACAAAAATGAACAAGAACGCCACAAAAACTTAGGTATCATCATGTGGTCCGGAGGGTAATCATGATCTGCTGCATGCATGACACCCATCACACAGCCAGCTAGAATATGATGCTGAAAGATCTATTTGGTGGCTGATTGGAAAATGTCATTTTCCAACCCTTAGACTTAACCAATTAAAATCCATGGTAAGTGTTACTTCTCTAACCCTCAAACAGTACCATTGTAGAAGTTTGAAAAGCTTTTAATAATCTATTAAGTATTTAGACAATAACCAGGACAACTCGGTACCACATAAAAACGATTACAGTGTGATATACAAGACAACACAAAAAGATATCGCTAAATTTGCGTCCCGTGAAAATAACCACATTTACGGTATACACTCCATACCCTTCGGAGATCGGTAAATTGTTGATTAGAAATTGAGTTTATAAATTGGGAAGTCAAAATCATCGCGGTTGTCATATTGCCTAGATTTCAGACGTCCATGATATCGATATGGTCAGTATTGGTTGTCTCTATAATTTCAAGCCTTCTTGGGATAGATCCGCTGTAGACATTGTAGACATTGATTATTAAGAGAAAGTACACCTTCTATTATACATGAAGTCGAAATTAAGACTGGGATATTTGTGTTTGTTTCTGTTATAGGATCCCTTGTAAAAACTTCAGCTAAAAGTGGTGCACAGTAGAATAAGATGACATAAATGTAATATGAACACTAATCACGGCAGGTTGTGTCTCAATGACCATGCTGTTTAAGATTTCGTTATGAAAAGACAACGATGACCTATGATATATTTAGTTATTTGTTACCACTGGGTCGATGCCACTGCTGGTGGACTGTAAGTCCCCGAGGGTATTCACCAGCCCAGTAGTCAGTACTTCGGTGCTGACCCGAAAGCCGAATATTTTTGAAACATTCCAATATCTAAAATTTTGTAAATTTATTAAAAACTAAGGAGTATCTCCCTCATGCAAAGCACTGTCCTTAGCTGATTTTGGCTTTAAATTTAGATCACATTGGTTATTGGTTCTCTATCAGTTTTAAACATCTTTGAGTTAATGGTCTTCCAAACGTTTAGATTTTATCTGCACTGATGAGACATAAGTTGTCGAAATGCGCATATGCAGAAAGTAAATTCACAGTGACTTCGGTATTTAGTTATTAGAGTCGCTAATTTTATGATTGTGAGACTTTCTAGACCACATCCTGCTGAAGAAAAAATACATTATGAATTCTGTGAGATTGGAAGTTCCGTATTGAACAATTCACATATAAGTAGTTTGATCGTGACAAAGTTGTAATATTCGCATAAACCCAATCCCTGAACACATTTTTTATCATGCTAATATTATTATCAAAAGTAATAGGAAAATGACATCAGGGATGACATTATGACGTAAATAAAAGATATATCTTTACACTATGAGTAACATTTTGCTTACGTAAGACTACTTTGTTATAATAACAGGTTTTCAGGCGGGTATATTATATAGGGTTTTTACACAAATATATGAAGAATATTGTTCCCTATTGAATTCTATTCTCTTTAGATGATATATCGACGACTTCTTAAATTATTTTGTATTTATGTCTACAAATTTAATATTCCACCAAATATATGTATTGATTTTTTTTCACGGAGTTGACTCAAGTCTAGTTGTTACCTTATCCTGGATTGACGAACTGAAAGTGATATGGATACCAACATACTTGCCCCTCTGGTTCGCCTTCTATCATTCTCGTGAGTTCACATTGCGATTATCTGAGATTTGAATAATAGGTTTTATGTTTGTGTCTTTTGTGGACACCCTACGCATTTTTTTCTTTTTCATGTTTTGATCATTGATTTTTGAAATAAACATATCCTTTGATTTTCGGTTCATGTAATTTGAATATGTAGGCTCTATAAACAAAATAAAGTTTGGAAATTCAAAAAAAAAATTGTTATAAAGATGAAACAAAATGCCAAAATTTGAAAGTATGAAAGCATATCCATAAGAGAAACACTCTCACAAGAACATGTACACCACATACAGCTCTAGATATATAGACTGATATGTAGGCAATCAAGTTACAATCTCGCTATTACAAATTTTGCTTTCAAGGTGTCTGCAGGGTATTTTTTCCTAGTGTAGAATTTCGTGATTATTGTTCAAAATATCAGATAAAATTTGGGGGTCATCGTGCATTTAAGCACAAAATTGAAGTTGAAAATTTAAGGATTTTATATAGAAATGATAGGTAAAAGGATTATATGAGAGGATAGATTGAAAAATCTATTATAGATTTTGCTCATACTTTGTAAGTGTTTTGAAGTTATTAATAGTTTAAATGTGTGAAAAATAAAAATTATGGGTCACCTTTAAAATAAGAGAGATAAATTGCGAAATGTTAATTTCTCAATTGATATCTTTTATCAAATTATCTCCCTTGATTAATTTCTGTGTTCTGTAAATCTAGCAACAGATTTCAAGCACATGTGCTTTAGTTCACCTTTTTGTAATGAAAATATTGTAAAAAATTTTTTTACACATTGGAACTTTTTTACATTTTAATTAACTATTTTGTAAAATTTCTAAATGAATGAAACTTAAATAAACAAGTATTAGACAAAAATGACAGAATAATACCACTGAGACACCTTACCAATGTTCTTGGTATTTTGTTTCCCAAAAGCACCAAATAAGATAACATTTAACAAAACGGTAACATTAAACAAAATGGAGCAGGCATGTTGCAGTCAGCATTTTAAATACTTGTCGAACCTGGACGAGTCCTCGTAATGCGTATTAACGCCGAGTGATACCGCGTGTTGAATGTACGTGTCATAAGAGATTCTTAAAAGCCATCATTTAATCAGTACTTCGGCAACGGTGTAAGACGGATAATTTGAAAAGTAATTGTAATTTTTTTTGTAATTTAAAGATATGCTTTTTTCTTTTCTTTCCTTTTGATTTTGCAAACTTCTGTTTTAATCTTCTCGAAAGGGGCAGAAATCGTCCAATTCAACACACAACAACGACAGTAGAATACCGAAGGAACAAAGCACAAGATTACACAAATCAAAGTCCAGAGACAAGGCAAAAGCAAGAACACCAAAAGACGGAAGACCAAAGACACCACATGCCTACAAAACACTCGAACGTTACATATACAACACAAAAAACTAAAGCACTTACAGTGTGAACTCTCAATAAACAAGAGTGACATCAGGTGCCCCGGAAGGGTAAGCATGTCCTGCTCTGTGCACAGCACCCGTCACACTGTCAGTGGGTCAATTCAGGGTAAAGTCGAAACCGGTAATGTCAAATCAGGGAAGACGCAAATCTAGCTGAAAATGTCAGTTTTTATTTGTGACACTGACATTTCATATCTATCTATGATGTCGTGGTGACGGCCATAGAATTTCTGAAGGGACGAAAGTAACAAAGGCTGAACATATCCCTGACTCAGCAGTTTTTGTGACAGTGCTTTTGCTCTTTCCACAAAGTCACTGTATGTACTGCACGCTCTACAGTAACGAATTAATTGTGAAATATATACTCCATATGCTGGGGATGCAGGTATATTGCTGCAGAGAAAGGGAAAGTTCACAATTGGAAAGTCAAAATCATCACGTTTGTCACTCTATTTTCAAAATTACAATCCCTATAGTAATTAAAAGACTTCAATTAAATATACTTTACTTGATGGCATAATGAAATTAAGTATTTTTAAAATTAAATATGAATAATTGAAAAGAAAAAAAGAATGCGTCACTAAAAACGTAATAAAACGTGTTTTAAAATAAAAGAAACAGTTCTCGATTTTGTCACATGATATAAAGAACAAAAATTTAAATTGTCGTGTGATATTGTAATGTTCGGCCATTGTGAGTGTTTTCTCATTAATATTTGCTTTTGTTCTCAATTTTGTAAAAAGTGATGTTAAATAGAAATCCTTTGCTTAAACAAGAAACAGAATATCAGATTAGTGAAGGTATTTACGTCCGGTAATTAAGTAAGTACATCTCATGATTTCTCTATATCTTAGTTAGTGTTGTAATACAATATAAATGGACTAGTGCTCATGCGCAATCTTCATTTTATTAAAGTATGTAATATTTTGATTATTTACAGATTTGTTACAACACAGTCAAGGTAAGTTTTTAAAATGTAATGTTTTTGAAATATTTATTAAAAATATTTAGAAATCCAATTAACATTGACTGATACAAATAAGTAAATACCAAAGATAATGTGAATTTAAATTCTGCATATGCGCATTTCGACAACTCATGTCTCTTCAGTGCAGATAAAATTTAAACTTTTGGAAGACCATAAACTCAAAGATGTTCAGAAACTGATAGAGAACAAATAATCAACATGATCTAAATGTAAAGCCAAAATCAGCTAAGGACAGAGCTTTGCATGAGGGATATACTACTTATTTTGCACCAAAATTTATAAAAAAAATAGATATTGTTTAGTTTCCAAGTAGAATCGGCTTTTGGGTAACAAATAATCAATATGATCTGAATGTAAAGCCAAACTCAGCTACGGACAAGCTTAGCATGAGGGATACACTCCTTAGTTTTCACCAAAATTTATAAGAATTTAGATATTATTTGTTTCCAAGTAGAATAGGCTTTCGTTTTAGCACCGAGGTACTGACTACTATGCCGGTGAATACCCTCGGGGACTATCAGTTCACCAGTAGTCGCATCGACCCAGTGGTAACAAATAACTAAGTGAATTTAAATTCTGCATATTCGCATTTTGACAACTTATGTCTCTTCAGTGCAAATAAAATCTAAACGTTTAGAAGACCATTAACTCAAAGATGTTCAAAAACTCATAGAGAACAAATAACCAACATGATCTAAATGTAAAGCCAAAATTAGCTAAGACCGGAGCCTTAGTTTTCAATAAAATTTACAAAAATTTTGATATAAATAGACAAGGAGCATAGTTTAGAAAAGAATTATATTCTCTGAAGTTAGTGTATTCCCAAACATTGCATCAATATCTTAGTATTGCATCTGCGAGTATAGTTTCTCAAAAATGTATATTTTCATTTGCGAAATGAAACATTGCAACGATCTGACAATTCCAACAGTGGTTGTAGTAATTTCACTATTTTGAAAAAAAAAATGGTGTTCAAACTTCAGGCACGACCATAGCAAATGATCTGTGAAATGAGGACGCAATATGTCGAAACAAAAGGAAAATAATTGCCTTAAATCGGCAAGTTCGAAATTGTAAAGTGAAAAACATTATGTCGAAAGAGTTGATTTCCATGTGCAACTATCGTCCTCATCTGGAGATAGTACGAGTTATCTCGCATGATTTTGATCTCACCAGACATAATATATGTATTATCAGTGTTTTGTGGAGTCCTGCTGAGATGTGAATAACAAAACCAACAATACAAACAAGGGTCGATCGACATTATATTTTACAACAATAAAACTGCTGATAACATCGAGTATGGACTGAGCTTAGATGTATGACTGGTTGATGCCTTTTTCGACGTTGGACTTAATTTAAGAAGTCCCTCTGTATTCATTTATGCCAGAACTAAATCATCTATGGCAGTAGACGATGTTTTATTTTACTATGCACAAGAACAAATTTAGAACAAGTGTTGTTAGACATTTTATTCATTGCATACACTTATTTTATTATATTGCAATTATTTTATTTCGTTCTAATATAATCTTCTCTATTTTTTTCCTTAAACATTTAATTTTTCTACATTTTATGAACTATTTTAACCAAATACAAATTCTTTTCTAATATTTTCCTTTAACATTTAATTTCTCTATATTTTTAAGAACTATATAACCAAACACAAACCCTTGAGACATATTTTGCATGTAGAAGTATTTCAAAAGATATTTGCACTGGATTCACATTTAAAACACAAAATATAAGAAATGCACATTTGCACAACATTTCAAATATTTTTAAAGCATTACCCATGGACTTGTCATTAAAAATCATACATTTATGCATAATGGCCATCTTTCACTTAAAGTTGAGATGACATTAGAAATAGATAAATAGAAACTACCAGTCGAATTCTAAACAAACTTAGACACAATGGTCTTTAGATGGTCCCTTCCAAAAAAGGTATCCGACGGGTCCGTACCTAATCCAAGATGGCCGCCAGCGGGGAACATAGTTTTAACATTGGACCCTATGGAAATTACATTCAAAGATCTTCTCAGAAACTACCAGTCCAATTATAACCAAACTTAGTCACAATGGTCCTTAGATGGTCCCTTCCAAAAAAGGTATCCTTCCAAAAAATGTATCCAGCAAGTCCGTACCCTAATCCAAGATGGCCGCCAGCGGGGAACATCGTTTTAACATTGGAACCTATGAAAATTACATTCAAAGATCTTCTTCTCAGAAACTACCAGTCCAATTATAACCAAACTTAGTCACAATGGTCCTTAGATGGTCCCTTCTAAAAAAAGGTATCCGGCAAGTCGGTACCTAATCCAAGATGGCCGCCAGCGGGGAACATAGTTTTAACATTGGACCCTAAGGGAAAGACATTCAATGATCTTCTAAGAAACTACCAATCCAATTATAAGCAAACTTAGTCACAATGGTCCTTAGATGGTCCTTCCCAAAAAAAAAGTATCCAGCAGGTCCGTACCTCATCCAAGATGGCCGCCAGCGGGAAACAAAGTTTTAACATTGGACCCTATGGAAAAGACGTTCAAAGATCTTCTTCTCAGAAACTACAAGTCCAATTATAACCAAACTTAGTCACAATTGCCCTAAGATGGTCTGTACCTCATCCAAGATGGCCGCCAGCAGGAACATAGTTTTAACATTGGACCCTATAATATACATTCAGAGATCTTCTTCTCAGAAACTACTGGTCCAATTAGAACCAAACTTAGCCACAGTGGTCCTTAGGAGGTCCCATCCAAAAAATGTGTCTGGCAGGTCCATACCTCATCCAAGATGGCCACCATCTGGAACATAGTTTTTACATTGGCCCTTTTGATTTTAAGGGGAACCTGTGCCCAATTTTTTGAATTTTTATTTGAATTGTGGTCTGAATGTTTGAATTTCAGCATTATCTATTACCTTGATTATAAGGGGAACCCCTACCCAAATTTTTTTTGAATGTTGTTCTGTTATGGCCATGGGTTGTAATGGATGGTGGATCTTTCAGTTGCCATGGAAACCAAACAAGAATACAGTAATTTTAGAAAAAAAAGTATTCTGCTAAATTTTATGTTTTGTTTTTCCTATTGGAAATGGCTTTTATNGTTTTTCC
>MJUU01066571.1:14689-37703 GCA_002080025.1 Modiolus philippinarum | reverse complement strand
CAGAGCGTTGACATTGCTCACTCCTTTGTCTCAAATTTTGACTCCTGCTTGGGGACTGCATCTTGTTATATACTGACGTATATTTGACCAAAAACTTTACAAATAAAATGGCATTATGCTTTCAAATAACATAATGGTCAAATGATTGAGAAAATTCGTCAAAACAACAAGCGTCTGCTACCCCGGAAATATACTTCCAGGATCGATAACTATATAATCAAAGGGCTTGAAGTACTGTGACTGGGAGTTGCGTCAGGATGTAGCATGGCCTGATAAAATCTGTTGGAGTCATATATAAATATATGAAAATATGAACAAATTGTCACGACAAGAAAATGGTTTTTCAGTGGAACTTGATCTTCATTCCATTATTTTAAGACCTATTTTTTATTGATTATATGATCTTTTTTTTATTTCAAATTCTACTTTATTGATATAAAATATTTGAAATTGAATCAATTAATAAAATACCAATAATTTTTTTTTAATTAATGGCAGGAATGTCAGGGCAAGTGCATAATTTAAGGTCTAAATTTGAGAATTGGAAGCAATAAAGAAATATGTGTTATTCTCAGCATATAGTCAATTAGAAACTTTATCTCTCTTATATAAACTAATAATTCCAGTAACTGCTTGGAGAGGTTACTCAGTAGGGAAGAGTGCGGACGGGCATTGTTACACCGTCTAAATCGTGAACAAAAACAAAGGATCCCAAAATTCAAGACGTGCATTTAGGTACAAACTAACAAATATATAAAATGGGTAACCTTACGCATCCTACCCCATGTTCAGTGTATCTGGAAATTAGTGTCAAGGAATTAAGTCAGTATTATAAGAGCGGCGATAGCAAAAATGCATAAAATAAAATATATAAAATGAATAAATCAACCTACCCCCCCCCCCCCCCNGCAAAGTTAAGTTATTATCATTATTTCGTAACAAGCCCTTGTGTTCAGTGCAGAGAAGATTAAAACATTGGGAATCCGGCAAAAATGCAAAAGATGTATGAAAGCTGATAGACAACATGAAGTATCATGGCAGTGTAATTTTTGCCTCGGAATCATATTTATCATATTATATAAACAAACTCTTTTATGTTGGCGATATTTATCAATAATGCTCAGAGCTTCTTTTCACGTACGGACTTCTAAACACAAATTCATTTTTTAATTACCTTCAAATACTATATTTTTGGATGAATTGTGTCGTACTGTTTCGTCTTCATTGGCGTGCAAACCTGTTTACTTGGTTTTTACCACAATAACAATAATCATTATTTGATCTTAACCTTTGAACACATGCAGCGTAAAGGAAATTAACCCTTGTTTTCATATGAATTGTCCAATGCAAGCCTAAATTTGACTGCAGTCTGGTTCGTTAATACTGTGGGTTTTCTGTTATAAATCGCCGTGGTGAATGGCACACAGGCACTTGTTTGGGAAAAAAATACCTTGGAGGGTATTTTTTTCTGAAACTAGTGCCTGTGCAACGGCACCGCGGCTGATAAGTCTTCAAAGAGGGGTTCCAATGGCGTTCCGTAAAAAGAGGTTCCAGTCAATTTTTCTCCAGTTTTTATTGAGTGTGCCTAAATTTTGCGTGAAATTTTTAAAGTTTTGCAGAAAAAAATCACGGGGTCTATCCCAGAACACATCCTCTTTGTGATCCGTTATACAACCGAATTGCCCTGAGTGGTCAGCGGACCAACCTTTCTGACTTCCCATTGAATGAAACCTTCTAAAATCGTATAGAAAAAAAAACTGACGGTCACACATAGTTTAAGGAAAAATAAGGTTTGTACAATTTTTGCATTACTTTGTCAGTACTTTTGGGTAAAGATTGAATAATTTTTTAACTTTTGTCAATAACTATTCTGCAGGCGAATCATTACCCATGGCTACGCCAAAGCAAAGGTGCAGCTTTAAAGTAAGGTAAAACTTGAAAGATATACATATTCTTTTAATTAATTGGGTCA
Organism: Modiolus philippinarum; assembly: GCA_002080025.1. Taxonomy (NCBI): domain Eukaryota; kingdom Metazoa; phylum Mollusca; class Bivalvia; order Mytilida; family Modiolidae; genus Modiolus; species Modiolus philippinarum. Next base: position 35,731 of record MJUU01066571.1, on the reverse strand, counting down.
AGAACATGCTGTCCGTGATGTTGTAAATAGCAATGACAAACCTTATCATGTTCACTTACTTTGAAAAATCGGTAGAAAACAAAACCATCTCGTCAGTAGTACAATGTAGTTGAAATTTAGGAGACTCAGGAGGTTGCTTCTTTCTTAAGTGATAAATGTTTTCGGGTAGAAATATGTCCGGGGGATAGTTATTACTAGAAAACTAAAGTCCATGGACAGACATTCCTGGGAAAATGAATCTAGGAAAATATGTCCTCATACAACTATTCCTAGTAAAATAAATGTGCGGACATATCTTTCCATGAGATTTATTCCGTCTGGACAAATTTTCTTGACGGAAATATTTTACTGCTACAGTACTTTAAATGAAAAAGACATTATAAAATGTTTTTACACGATTTATACCTGTATTTCATATTTTATGTCTAGATTATGGATGTTTTATTTACGGTTCCGCCCGTAAATCATACATTTAATTACTAGATACTGTTCACCACCAAGGTTTGCGTCTTTCATTAGGTGCGTTCAGAACTTCTCCTGTGGAGAGTCTCTATGTTGCAGCTAATGAACCATCCTTGGAAGCTGTCTAAAGNTGTTTTGAGTCTGAGATCATTTTTTTCTGTGTTCTCGTTTTGGCCATGTCTTTGGACTTCGATTTTTGTAAATTTCACTCCTTTGTTCCTTCGGTATTCTACTGCCGTTGTTTGACAACGCATAACAGTATTGAGAGCTAGATAGATAACACAAGGAGTCACAGCTACATCACATGAAAATATCCATTACCGAGTGGATCATTAGTCGTGCTGCACAAAGGGTGGTTCCAGTTGGGTTTAAGGAGAGTGTAGTTCCAGTTAGGTTTAAGGAGAGTGTAGTTCCAGTGATTTTTTTGTTGATTTTTTGCGTTTATTCAGCATGATTTTTTTTCATAAAAAGGGGGTCCATAATTAAGCCAGACCCTCTCCTCTTGTTCTACCAATGCCATCTTCCTATTGTCCCTGATAAACACTGGCGAAGGGAAGGCCTACAGTATACTACAGTTTTTCACTGAGTGAATTCAGCTTCGCTTCCACATAGGTTATACCTATCCTCATATTAAATGTGAGCCGTGAAATTAACAATGCTTTTTATACCACGCCACATGGAGATGCGAGTTATTATGTGATACCCTCATTCATGTGTCCGTCTGTTCGTCTGTCCCCAGAAAGTTTCCGACTGATAACTTTTAAATGAAATATGATAAGGTCTTCAAACTTTGTATGCAAATTGTTTACAACAAAGCGCAGGTCAAGACCATTTTGGGCCAAAGGTCCAAGGATTTGAAATTTTGTGAAATGTAGCGGTTTATCATGTAATGCAACAATTTTTTTTGTATTACAAGGTATTAAGGGAGTACGATTATCAGAAAATTTGTAATTAAAACTTCAATGATGACCTTTAATTTTTAAGAGCTAGGCTTATAGAGCAACTTTGGGAGCTTCCGGTAAATACGGACACCTTGGATCATGCCGACGTTTGAAGCGCCTGGACAAGTGACCCATAGCTAATCGGTACCTAACTGTCATATCCTGTACGTTGATCCCGTGCAATCGAACGTAAAAATCAGATAATATCGAATGTTTCTTAGACTGTTCCCATTTAAAATACGCATAATGCACTTGTACCAGGGCAAGTCAGGTAAATATGGACACGTGTCAGGACAACACGGACAACAGAATAAAATAAATATTTGATACTAAAATAGTGTTAATTTCTTACATCTTTTCTCAAGACTTTGTCTGCGTCTGTTCAGTATTTGAATATAGCCATTCTTCAAGCTGCAATTGATGGTTGCCTTAAATCTGGTGTAGTGAGTGTCCTGTCTCGGCATGACCTGGACCAATATTGGAACAGCTTTTAAGTTCTTTTAACGTTTTCCTCTAGCTCCCGTGCCTGTATATTAACTATTTGTACAACCCTAGAGGCAACCTCTGCACTTTTATTTTTTGTTTATTTCAGTTCTCTTTACAGAAACAACAGAAGAAATTCTTTGTTACACACTTCGTGTAGCATATTTCAGCTCCAAAATTTTAGTAAGGAAATATCTCTTGGAACCTGCGTTCTCCACAAAAATACTTCCGACAGACCGTCTGCCTGGAATACGTTGATTTTGAATCCATGTAAGAATTTTTGAGATATATAAGACATCAAAATTTAGGCGGGAAACAGTAACCATTTGCAGCAGGCATGTTGCTCTCGAGCTACTTGCCTCAACACAGGTCTACAAAAATTTAATAGAATCTATAAATTGCAAGGCTTAAAGAGGGCAATCTTTCAACGATTTTATCTTCTCCAAAGAATCAATGACCATATGAGAACACATTAAACTAACACTACTTAGCTTAGACTTCTTTTAAGTATGTTTTATATTATTTGATCATAACATTTCAGTATTTTCATTAAAACGAATGTGTTATCTGTGAGAAAATATGAACACATCGCTACAAAAGTAACCGGTTTTAAAGAACAAAGCATTCATTCGTCACGGTGATATTCTCACATCAAATTAAGAACATATTTCAATAGTTTGCTTTTGATCTGAATTTTGTAAAACTGTTTAATAGAAACCCTATACTTAACAGAAAAAAAACAGAATATCAAATTAATACAGGTAATTAATTAAGAAATAATTCATGGCAGGTATATGGTTATTGGAAATGTAACCATGGGCTGGACCTTTATATTCGAATTTAACCCTGAGCGTTAGCGAAGGGTTAAATTTACGAATATAAATGCCCAGCCCATGGTTAAATGACAATAACTATATACCTGCCATGAATTATTTCGATTCTAATATGACAGAAAACGGATTTTTTCTTTCTGAAGCGACCTTAAGGAAGGCAGATTTCCAGTTTCCATTACTGTCTGTGTTTATGACGTCACAATACACAATCTGACGTATTCAAACAAATGCAAGTTCAAAATCCAAATCGAGAGCAAAATAATACACATGAACGTGTCTGAATGGCATAATTAAGTTATAAAATAGGCTTAACATTTATTTCCTTCACAAACTAAGACAAACAAAATAAAAAAATGGTTGTTTTTCTTCCATTTTACTCTTATTCTGACACCATTTGCGCATGTGCGAAGTATACGCTTATCGAGTATTATACTGTTTGACGATTTACCAGAGCCATGCCAGAATTTCTGGTAATTAATAAAGCTGTTGTCATGAAGTTGTGGACATATAACAATATATACTGTGGAAGTACTTTCATTCGTGGACATCAATTTTCGTGGTTTTCATAAATATCATTATTTCGTGGGTATACTTAAATTCGTGGTTTCAAATTCTGTGCATTAACACTCAAGCGAACTTAATTTCGTGGTTTTACCCAACCACGAAATCCACGAAAATTGGAACCCAACGAACAACAGTACTTTCACAGTAATATGGCTATTAGTGCTAAAGCGCTACTTGCAACCAACATAATATTGAAGTCCAGTTTATTTTGATTTTTTACAGATTAACAGATTTATTACAACAACACAGAAAGGGTTCTAAACATATTTTTAAACGCATCGGCAAACGAATACCGAAGCAAAAATGGGAATGACAAAATAAAAATAAAAAACCACAATCACAGCAATTCATATCCGACGCGAATTTAGACAGCATTACAACGACAAAACAAATAAATACAGATTAATACATGGGCATTTCCTTATTGGCCTGGTTATCATCCCGAGACACTCATATTGGCCCGAGACGAAGTCGAGGGACAATATGGGTCGAGGGATGATAATCAGGTCAATATGGAAATGCACATGTATTAAACTTTTTATTACACACTTCCGACGTTTAGAAATGCCAGGCCGATATGGACCGGAAGTCGTTTATTTGCCCAGGCCAATATGGACCGGAAGTCGTTCATTTTGTCTGAGATGCACGAGGAGCATAAAATAACCTATTATTTTCTTGGGTGTGAAAATATGGACAGTTTATTTCCGGTCATATTGATCATGCAAAAACGCTTTTATTTTTACTAAGTGTGTAATAAACAAAAATAAACAAGCACGCCATAAAATAAGCAAGTAACAGTGTAAATTTCTGCAAAAACTGAAGTATCATCAGGTGCTCCGGAAGGGTTAGCATGATATCTCCATGCATGGCACCCTTCTGAAATTTGAGATACAGTTATCATTGCCTGATCCAAATGATTTACAAACTTTCAAATGAAAACCATTAACATCAAAGAATAAACAAGGTTCCAGCATTTCAACACAAACTCTGTAACTGTAACAGCAGAATCACATACAAGTTATGTAAAAATCTGAACACGAAAATCAGTTGATTATATGAATATTTGGATAATGTATTTACAATTAATACCTTAAATTGCGGTAGTGTCATAACAGCAAATGCTCTTGAAAGGTCGCAGACATTTAAAAGAAATGATTATCCCAGTACTAAAAAAGAATCTCGAATCACAGTACTGACCGAAACTTCAATTTTTTCCACAAAGAAAGAACTTTTTTAACGATCGCAAGAGACGGAATTTTTTAAAGCCTTGATTAATGAGGCGGTCATGGCGATAACCATGTCTAAAGAGAAAGTCTGTATAATTTTTGATAACTCATTTGATTATTCTTGGGTATTGATATGTCAAATGACATATAAAATACAGCATCAGGTTATATTTTTGGAAACAATAATAAAATACTGAAGATACTGTTAATTTAGTTTCTGCATATGCCCATTTCGACAACTTATGTCTCCTCCGGGCAGATCAAATAAAAACATTTGAAAGTCAATGAACCGAATTACGTGTAAAAGCTGATAGAGAACAAAAAACCAATAGATTCTAAATAGAAAAGTCAAAATTCAGCTATGGACAGAGCTATGCACAAAGGAGATATTCCCTTGTTTTAAACCAAATTTTGTAAAATTAAGATATTGCAAGTTTTAAATTGAAACCGGTATTCGGGTCAGCACCGAAGTACTGGCTACTGGGTTGGTGAGTACCCTCGGGGACTAACAGTCCACAAACGTCATAACGTAGTATTATTTCACATAAAAATAATTCTTAAAAAAAGTCATCTTGAAGTTATTTCCGCCAAAAACTATTTTTGAGGAAAATACATTGAATACCCAAGTTGTAAGTTAGAAAATTCAGCGATAAACTGCATTTAAGTGTGAACAGTTAGAGAAATCCAGAGAATCCTTTAGCTAGGCGACATTCTAGTAGCAAACGCTTAATGACTCATGTTTCCAAACTACGTTAGTAGTCTTCCTGTATGGAATCTTATTTGTGCGTTCATGATACTTGAGAGAGGGAAGGCAGATATAGTTTTTTGCCCCCCCTAAATAATGACTCAATAAATTATTGCTTGTGCTTTTCCCATGTTCGGCTGTCCTGAGTCCGTATCATTCTTTTCGTTTGTCTTTAATTTCTGCTTTTGTTTTGGAGTTCTCTAGCGATTTGTGGCCTGTAACTGTCATTTTAAGTCATTGTAGGGTTTCTGTCATCATTCCGTTTTTATAAATATATGGGGTGTTCTATTCTGGCTATTTCACATATATGTCAAACTAAAATAGGTTACATCAATTAAACTTTTGAGTGGTAAACTTAATCTTTATTGCAAATAACAATTAAAACTAAGGATCGGTGAACGTGGCATTGATTTCTGTTGCATTTATTACCGGAATTTGGCATTTTTTGCATATCAATTAAATATTTAAGTAATTTCAAAATATGACAATTAAGCATTCTCATCAAAGTAACAATATATTTACATGAAAACTTTACGACTCGTGTTAGTTATTGTTGTCGTTTAAGGTAAAAACAAAAATAGATAGACGGATCGATTTGTCATGAATTTTAATTCCATTATGAAAAAGGTATATCCATTATTTGGTAGTTTCAATTACATGCCCTTTGAATGATTTTTTAATTTGGCAGATCAAATTTTATCAACATACTAAACATATGAAGGCATATTATAGAAAACTGATCAGACTCACTTGAACATACCTCTGACTGTGGACAGTTCGCTTGTCACTTTCTTTTACGTTATAACATGTGCAACAAAATTGCCTCTGATTGCCACAAACAGAGTTATGTAGTAAAATGAATTTTCATATTCTTGCAACCTTTTGGTGAACAGATCTTTCCGTCTCGTGTCCCGTCCATTTTTTTCAATTGCATCTTACAGGTCGATACTTCACCCAAGATACTGTGAGGGGAGAACTAAGTTTATCTTTCAATTTGAACCCTTTGGAAAACACATTAAAAATATCCTCTGAAACCACTTCGAATCGTCACTATAGTTGTCTTCGGGTCCTGTTAATGATTATGGAAATAAGGAACATAGTTTATCATTAACGAAATAATCTATACCATATAATATAGCTCTTATTACCTCCCCTGAGGACTTTTGGTTTCTGTAATGGTTGACGAATACCGTTTCAATTTTAAATTCTCACATTTTTTAAACGTTTCATGCCAATAAAGTAAAATACGCATACTAATGAAAAAAATAAAATTAAAAAAAAACGTCTTTTTTCCAGTCTTTAATTTTGAAGTCATATTCCAATTTTGGACCAAAGATTCAATATTTACCTCATTAGTCTTAAATTGAATTGCCTTACGATTCAGAAAGATAATTATCAGTTTTTAAAATCCTGTATTAATTTTACTTCTATGGTAAAATCTTGAAAAAGTTTATGGCAAATATAACCTTTCCCTGCTTTGCATTTTCACCAAACATTTCAAGATTAGCATGTTAGACATGCCGTAGATGACAACTGATTATAAAAAAAATCTTTTATATTTAACATGTTGTTAAGGTAGTCCTAATATAGATTTAATCTATGTTGCTTACATACTTTCGGTGAAAAATTAATCTTAATGAAGGGTAACTGGTTAATAAATTAAATTATATATTATTTCACTGACACCATAATCTACAAAATGCACATTGCTTTTCAAAAAATGTGGTATGATAATTAGAGATTAAGATAATATTTAAAAATGTGTTAATTGAATATAATATTTTACGTATATATCTCTATGAAGTTAACCTATTTCGATAAATAAATCTTTCGCTTTTTTTAAATAAAACAACAAAATAAGTGTTAAATTTTCATCACAAACATTTGATGATTTCATTTAGGTAATATAAAAAGAAGCACGAAGATTCTCTTTTTTATGTCCACATAATGAAACTTTCCTGACTTAAGCAAAAATATTATAAAGTTCAAGGGGTTATAATATCGTAAATATCACTGACTAGAACTTTCATTCCAAATTTAATAAAACTTCAGTCGCAGCAGGCATTCTTTTGACTTTTTTCTTAAATCGTTGAAGAGGGTTAAACCTCTTTATATTACCAAACGTAACTGTTTTCTAAATTGTAAAACAAATAGAAATTTAAAATGTTTAAGTTTGATTAAAATATAACAGATAATGCGGGCAATATTGCGATTACAATTGTGCCTGTTCGGGCGAGGGACCATAGATTAAAAGAAGTTGTAAAATATGGTCCACCTGTACTTTTTTGTAACTAGTCCAAGAGATCTTAAACGTGAGATTGACTACTCACTGCAAATTTAAGTCAATAAGAGAAAAAATACTTTTAATGGAACCACTAAAACTTAAGTGTAATTTGATTGATATTTGATATTTTGTACAATCATTAATTCAATGATACGGAGGTATTAATATACAGTTATGGCCCTTGAAATGATAAATATCCCAAATTGTCAACTGCACGTAGGTTATTTTCCGAGGGCTTAAGCCCGAGGAAAATAACCTCAGTGCAGTTGACAATTTGGGATATTCACCGATTTCATGGGCCAAAACTGTTTTATCATAATTTTCAGGTGTTATTCACTGGTGAATAATAGGGTTATGCCATGGGCGTTGTAATTTTTAGGGGTTTTTCACCGGTGAATTATAGTTTATTCACTGCGAACAACAATTTTTGCCAAAATATCCAAATTATTTCATATTAAGTGACTTTGTCTCAACCAATAGAATTGATTCTTTATTATGTAAGGTATAATAATAGTATTTATCAAATTATGTTACCTGTATTTTTCAATAGGGTCTTTAAGTCTCCTCGTTAACACCTGGAATTCAGATTAAATACTAGTTTGCGGGAAAAATATCGTTTCATAATTATGATAATATAACCCGGCAATATTTGGACATTTGGACTTTAAATCAAATAACTCGTTTTTCATTTAATATTCTCTCTGGACATCTCATACAATAAGTTTTAGACATTTAATTTACATAATCTTAGTGTTAATGTGACAAGTGAGTTAATCTATTTATTCTTTCCTTTTATCTTTCGTTTTAAATTAATCGCTCAATTATTCCTATTGTTCAAAATATGTTTGTCGCGCTGGAGGCCGGGTAGAGCTGTTTAATATTTTTGGACACTAATCTGTTTGCATAACAACTGTTTTTATTTATTATATATTACTGTTATTTTATATTGTTATTCAGTTTCGATCTTGGGTCTGGAAGTGTCCAGACACCGCAAAATAAAAGTATATAATTTGGAGTACCGTATTATTTCATATAGCCGGAATTTACCAGGTTATAATAACAAGAGTTTTATTTAAAATGTCATATATTTTCGTTGGAAACACAATTTCAAGGAATTATTAATGTACCCGGTATTTTGAAATTAAACATGACTTTCAGGTTTTATTTTATCAGTCTGCACTATCACATGCAATGTTAAAATGACGTATGCTTGAAACAGCAAACCAACTACTTTTCACGAGAGATTTATTTTTATGATATTCGCGAGCGTACAAATATCGCGAAAATAGATCGTTGCAACATATATCAAACCTTTATATGAATATATCAACAACAAAAAAAACAAGAAAGAAAAACGTAAAAATTAGTTGTTACAAAAATCACAAAAAGAAACTAAATAACAAATTACCGAAGTAACTGGTAATTATTGTCTGCATATGTACACATGCGCATTTCGACAACTTATGTCTCATCAGTGCAGATCAAACCACAACATTTGGTAGTTCATTAACCGAAAAACGTGTAATTAAACGAGAAATAAAATATCCGGAAAATAATTTGGTTTACAGTATAAAAACTCTATTGCAATCAGGTTGTGACCTCGATATATTTACTATGTGTTTAAAAATGATTTCATAACGCAAAGGCAACGATGACTTTCAAGATATACAAAAGTGCATGATTGTGTAGATTTAACGAGACTTTGATTGAACCTGTTTTTTTTACGATTCATATACGTAGTTTTATCATGACAGAGGTTTCATATTGCACATAATACCACAATAACCTAATCCCAACAGACAGTTATTTCCTATTAATTTGTGATATCAATATTATTAAGAAAATGATTTAAGAGACAACTGGGTTAAATATCTATGCAATAACCCAATGAATTGAATAAAATATATATCTTTCTCTAATTTCTAGTAAATTTAAACACCTCTTGACTAATTGGTTATCGAAATGATAATCAACATGGGTACTATTTGATCTCAGTTGGCGATTGGTCAATCATGTAAATGCCTCGTGTCAGTTTCTTTATAGGTATAACACCACTAATTCGGAAACCAGTCGGGCACATATGAATGTGAATTTAGTCCCTATAGGAGACGGTATAGTTCCAATATAGTGTTGATTTTGTTACATATTGAAGATTGTTGGCAGCTGAATCTTACTTAAGTGGAAAGTTCATACTGTAAGGCTCCTTTTGAAAACAAATTTATAAAATTCCGTCAAGAAATAAAAATTTTATAGGCATGGGCGGCGGAGTAATTTTTTCTGTAAAATTCAAGCAGAAAGTACAGATCCTTGTGTTGTTCACCGCCGGGAACCAGTTCTTTCTTATGTGCAAGTTAAGGGGGGTTGATTTTCTCATGAGAGTTTCTTGAAAGATGCATTTTTAAGTTGAGACATGTGTCACTTCATTTGAACTTTTAATAAAAATTTCTACAAAGATTCAAACATGCGCAATTTAACATTGGAGTCTATGGGAGACCGAATTAGTGGTGTTATACCAGAAATAGTGCAACCGGATGTTGATGAAATTAACACCTGCATCATTGTCTAGCGAAACGGTTTTTGCATTTTAATGACTAAGATAACTCAATTTATTGATAATATGACATTTTTATCAAAACTATTATATTCAACACCCCTTTCAATGAATGGTGTAATGATACACAGCGACAAAATGGCGGCATACTTGAGACTGGAGACTATGAAGATCGCTTCACTTCAAATAAATTGAGTAGAAATTAGAGAAACAATCTCTGACATTGTTTTCCGGTTTATTACGATAATTTCTCACATCTCGATAGGTAAATTTTCACATTTTAAAGATCTCGGGTAAACCTCGAACTTCAAAATGTGAAAATTTTACTATCTCGATGTGAGAAATATACGTAATAAACTGGAAACAATGTTAGGGACTATATTTAGACAATATGTTGCTTTTCCAAATAGGACAATGTCAATATTATAACAATTTTTTGGGGGTTTAAGACGGATATATTATAGGAGTTGATACACAAATGTGCGAGGGCTATTGTTTTCAAATAAATTTATTTTCTGGGGATAGTAACACTAGTACTGTTAAAATAGTTTGGTATTTACATCTCCAAATTTATTTTTCCAATATGTCTTTGTTGATGAATAATTTTCTCACGGATCTGATATTGTAGTTTGTTAACATTACTTTACCCTCGATTGACTAAATGACATTGTGATTATAACTGATATCTGAAACAGAATATGCTTAACCTATGGGATCATCTGACTTGACTCCTGGGAGTTTCTTCAATGAATGTCTTATTACTGTAAACAAACTTAGTTTCGCGGCTACTTAACTTCGCGTTTGTCCCTTCTGGTGAAGTTCGCGGGGATTAATTTTCGCGATTTTCTGTTTTTGTTAATGCTTTTATATAAAGATATGGACTATTCGCGACAATTTATTTTCGCGATATTTTTACTCATGCGAAAGTCGCGAAAATAAGCTGCTTTACAGTATTTTATTTTATTTTTATGTTGTGTCTTTTGTTGGTGTTCAGTTCCTTTGTTTTTCTTTTTTCATGTTTTTGCCATCTATCTCAGCATTATTTTTATAATAAAGGCATGCTGTGTTTTTGTTTGGTATTTCTCTATCGGAGTTTGGTTCCGCGATGTTCGGTGTCGAACAGTATTAAAATCTAGATATGTTGCAGCTGTTGCATGTAATGGTTTAAATATGAAGAACAACAATAAAAACATTGTTCCTTTGGTTGGTTCTACTATGTATTTGTAGAAACGTTATCTCTTGTGCATTTACTCCATATCCTTTTATTGTTTATCCATTTTTACTAAGATTTTTAAAAATATTTGATTTTTGATCGCTTAAATAAGAACTTTTTTTTCACTACAACGAATAGATATACACATTGCAAGAACTCAAACTAAAGCAACTGCCACTTTTTGGTGAAATATGAATGGTCTTCATTTTGTTTTTAGGATATTAGCGAAGTTTCACAGGAGCAATTATTATAGTATCATATGCTTTGCTCAATATATCTAGTAAGTAATGCTATGTTTGTTATTTAACATTTGATAACTTTGAATTTAAGGCATCTAAAGGAAATTATACAAAATTGCTTTCAGCATTTACTTTCTGTGTGTCCTAGCCTAGAAAATCAAGCCTAGATCGATGAGTAACTGCACTGCATTTTAACGTTTAGTGCTACCGAATGTTGAATGGACGTTCTATAGAGTATATCTAGACCAATCATTTTAATCATTACTTCAAGTATGAGCAAAGCTCATTGTTGAAGACCTCATGGTAACATTAAGATGAAGAACAACAATAAAAGCGTTGTTCCTTTGCTTGGTTCTACCATGTAATATGTTTAACTTTGTCTCATATGCATAAACTCCAAATCAACTCATTGTTTATTCGGCCATGGCCAAACAAAGATAATTCGAAATGAAATTCTAAAATCTTAAAACCGAAGACTCACCAGTCATTTACAAAATTCAATCTTATCCTTTTTAATTGTTTGCTTTTTGGTCTTCCAATCTACTGAATGTGGCAGAAAAAGTCCAACTGGACAAACAGATCACTCTATATTCAAAATCACAGTCCTTATATTTATTGAATGTCCGTTGTTTTTAGTGTGGTGATAAAATTTACATGATATTCAAAATGTATTAAAGAGTGTTAGGGACATTTGAAAAAAAAAGAATTCAAATTTTCGACTTTTGAAATCTCGAAATTTTAATTTATTTTAAATTCTAACACTTTTTCAAACTCAAAATAACATTTTACCTTTTCTAACTTGTCTTAATTCAAAATGTGACTTTTTCAAACTCGACATTTCGCCTTTCGGAAAGTCAAAATATCGTTTCCTTCAATTTCGCATTTATAAGTTCATAATTTCGACTTTATAAACTCAAAATTTTAACATTACAAAAAATCGAATTTTCCTTTTAAAAACTGAAAATGGCGACTTTTAAAATTTGACTTATTCAATCAGCTTTTTGACTCTTAAACTCGAAGTCTAGATAAAACAAAACTGGGAAACATAAAAGTCATTCAAACCTAATTACTATTTTAGGATAGAGTCATATAAAGATGGGGTGGTCCATGGTTAACTGAAACTTTTAAACATTTAAATTTTTAAAACATATTACATTGTATGATGTCAAACACAATTTCCGAAATGGCCACACAGCTCATTAAAATTATTGCAGGTGGAGTTATCATATGTGTTATGGTTTCATGTTCATTTACTCCATATCCTTTCGTAAAACATACAGTGGTATTCAGTGCTATTTATTCGGCAATAAGTTCAAATGATTTGGGACGCATCTATGAAACTTTTTTTTTATAATCAGCAATATATTCGAAAATTTTCCCCTTTCTTTCGTTTTGCTGTGGTATTTGTTGCCGATTCTTTCTTCAATCTATTTTTTAACTCTGTCAAAAAAGCAAAAGAACTATCACAGAAACAGTCAGGTTTTTGTTTCTTTCACCCCTTCCCTTCCTTGCCTGAATTATTTGTTCTTTATCAGCTTGAACATGTTTTGGTTTGATCTGCACTGATGAGACATAAGTTGTCGAAATGTGCATATGCAGAAAATAAATTTACAGTAACTTCGCTATTTTGTTATTTATTACTACTGGGCCGATGCCTCTGCTGGTGGACTGTTAGTCCCCAAGGGTATTCACCAACTCAGTAGCCAGTACTTCGGTGCTGACGTATTGGATTTTGCAATATCTCAATTTTACAAAATCTAGTTTAAAACTAAGGAGTATCTCCCTCATGCATAGCTCTGTCCTTAGCTGAATTTTGGCTTTTCTATTTGGATATTTCTGTATCGAACAACATGTTTTTCGGTTAATGGACTTTCAAATGTTTTGGTTTGATCTGCACTAATTATACATAAGTTGTCGAAATGCGCATATGCAGAAAATAAATTTACACTAACTTCGGTATTTTGTTATTCAGAAATTCTATGGACGTCAACAACATCAAAAATAGATATTAAATGTCGGTTTCATAAATGAGAAATGTCCACTTGACCATTATCATTTGATATTTCCAGATTTAAAAAAAAACCGATTTTGATCTTTTAAGTTGAATTTTAGGCTTTTCAAAACTTGATATAACGACTTTTTCAAACTGAAAATTTCGACTTATCAAACTTAAAAAATATTTTCAAACTCAAAATTTCCACTTTATCAAACTTCAAGTCAAAAAGTTGGAGTTCGAAAATATCGACTCAAAAAGTCGTGTTATTCAGTTTGAAGAAGTCGTAAGAAAAGATAATATCAAATATGATTTCAAAGTTGAAATTATGAGTTTTTCCGCAAGCATGTTTCCTTATGTCCCCAATTTGCTTCAGAAGAAATGAAAGATGTGAACAATTAAAAAAGAAAAATATAATGAATGTTAAACACGTTTTGAAAACAACGAATAAGTTCGTGATGTTCAAACATAATATGATAGAAACATTTTGATAATTGGCTTTTGATCTGCAATTAAAAAAACTGATGTTCAATAGAAATCCTATATTTAAACAAAAACAGAATATCAATTTATACAGGTAACTTACGTCCGGTAATTAATAGAAATCTTGTCATAATTTCTCTATAGCTTAGTTGTCGTTGGATAACAATATGCATCGACTAAAACTCCATGTACTCATGCGCAACTGTCAATTGACAATATATTAAGGTTCAATATTCTTTTATTACAGATTGACAAATTTGTTACTACAACGAGGTAAAGGTAAGTTTTTGAATAAGTAATAGTTTTTTAATTTCATTTCAGAACATTTAGCAATCAAGATTGATTTACTATCTATCAATGAAGATCTTGGCAATGGAAACAATAACATGTAACTTGCAATAAGAAAACAGGTTATAGCATAATGTAACTACTCGTTATGTTTCAATATTTCAAAAATGTCCAAAAACATCTTCTGTTCCAACTGAAAATCTGTCACTGTAGCAGCAGAACACCATACAAATTAATTCTGTTTACAAAACTCAGTGTACAATATTTCACATTTTGACGGGTGCTGTAAACAGGGCTGTAATCGCTACTTGCGGTATAGGACATCATTCTTAACTTGCATACGAAATTTGCAGAACAGGACATGTTTCCCTTCAGGACCATCTTATGTCGTTCTCGGTTTTTATGGGAGCTCACACTGTCATTGCTTTATTTTTTGTGCTGTCTTGTTAAATTTTAGTTTTGTCTTCGTTAACTATGTTTTATGGTACCGATATGTCCTAGTCATTTTTGAATACTTAAGTGATCACAAAAGCTTTTCAAGATTTAACCTTGGTACTCATTGAGGGTAAGATAAGTAGCACGAACCATTGCTTTTCATTAGTTTTAAATTTTTATGAAATTTTCTCGAAAAGATCTCGAAAAGTAGTCGGTAAACAGGGAGTTGATGTCCAGTAATACTGAAATCGCTACTTGCGGTATAGGACATCATTCTTAACTTGCATACAAAATTTGCAGTGATGAGTAATTACTAGGAAAACTGTTACGAAAAATTGACACACAGACAGACGGACAAAGTGATTCCTCTATACCCCCTAAACTTCGTTCGTGGTGGGGGGGGGGGGGGGGGGGGGNGCCTCACTTACCGTGTGACAGGTGCTGTTAACAGAGCATGACATGCTTACCCTTCTGGAGCACCTGATGTCACTCTCAGTTTCATGGTAGTTTACACTGTGAGTGCCTTGGGTTTGAATGTTGTGTTTTATTCTGTACTTTGTAGCTGTCTAACGTCATTATTTTCTGTGATCTAGTTTTTGCAATTTCGTTGGACTTCGATTTTTGTAAATTCGACACCTTTAATCCTTCCGTATTCTACTGCCCTTGTTTTTTTTTAACAATGTCTATAATTTTGAAAACGAAAACGAGTACAGAATAAAAATGAAGCTTTAAAAAACGAATATTGGCTTATGTTTTGAACCGATCCAATTTCCATTTCTTTTTAATTTCCAATGTAGTTTTTGAAAAAAAATTGGAGTAATCACAAAATTGCAGAATAATAGGACCTTGCATAAGGTCAGATTAAAGATCGGGATATCTTTCACAAGTGTAAGAAATTTCGTCTTTTCTCGAGTGGAGCGTAGCGAAACAAGAGCAAAAGACATAGAATTTCTTACACGAGTGAAAGATATCCCGATCTTTAATTTTGATCTTATGCAAGATCCTATTTCTTCCGTAAAAAGCGAAAAGAAACGTCTGGTAACCTTTACTGTTTGAACAACGTTGTCGCCATTTGAGTATTCTTTACATTGTGACCTCAGGTGTTTTATGACCTTAAGTCATGGTTACGATTGTTGTATCACAAAAATCAACACGTCTGGTTGGTTATTTACCGGTGTGAGATGAGGTCGCGTGCATCGATCTAACATGGGTCATCTTCCACTGTAAACCACCATTTACGGAAGAACAAATTGTCAGGTGCAAGGATCTAAAGGAAAAAAAGACAGAGTAGTTGCAAACCCATCGAAAAAATGTACACCTCACTAGTCTTGGATTGCTACAGGCATTTCACAAGAAAAATACAAAAATACCGAAGCTGTACCAAAAACAGTAAGTTTCGTTACGCCGTACACGTGTTTGAAGGAGTAACCTCTCATCAGCAGCATTAAAATCAAATAATATGGAAAGCCATAATCCAAAAGTTCTAACATAAGAAGTACTCATGACCAAATAAATCGAAAAAGGAAGCCAAATCCAGTACAAAAAAGTAAAAAGTGGGTAAAACAAACCAACACTTAAAACTAAGGACTTAAGTAAGGAAATATGATTTGTTGAAGAGATACACATCTAAAATAGGTATCCATACCGAAGTTGATCTATTTATAATTTTGGCTGTCCTGGATGACTATCCCATCCATTTTATTGTGATTTCTCCGGTAATTTCTTCAAATGCGTGAATTCAGTACAGATTATGAAATGTAATCGATGTATTTCGGATGATATTTACCTAAATGCCTGATATTGATTTGTCTGTTTTTATTACTGGAATTAGGTATTTTTTCCACAATATTTCAACATTTAAGCTATTTGAATTTCTAACTATAAAGCATTTTCATCACAGTAGCTATATAGTAATATGAAATAGACATTTCATAAATTTTAATGGATAGTTGCCTTGTGTTTTTCTCTTCAGCAGCATTGGGATTTTATTGTTTACAACATTTAAACTTTGATATTACCTTGTTGACTTTTGTCTCTTCACCTTTAAGATCCTCATTTCCATACGAGATATCGAAATGGATGAAACATATTAAGCAAGAAGACATTTTTGAAACTTTTGTGATTCGAGAGCATTACAGTTATGTGCCATTTGCTCCCAAAAGGAAAATTCCATGTAAATGGACACGAAAATAAAGAAATTACATCTAAGGTGGGTTAATATGTTTGTTGACGATCCTGCATCCATGGGTAAAGTCACATGGTGATACATGTAGTGTTGCTCGACATTTAGCAATGAATTCCGCCAAAACTGGTAATAAGGGTCGTCTTGAATTTACTATGAGGTATGAGTACAGCTCATTGTTGAAGGTCTTGCGGTGACTTCAAGATGAAGAACAACAATAAAAGCATTCCATTGCTAATTTTACCATGTATTTGTAGGGACTTTGTTATATTTGCATTTACTCCATATATAAAATAAGAAAGGAAACGGGGAACGTGTCAAAAAGACAACGACCCAAAGGGGAGTAATAACAATTAAAAGCCACCATAAGATCTTCAATGAACGGTTAGGAAACCCAACGGCAGGTCGTAGTCGGTCCCTAAATAAAGAGTAATCAAGTTCAGCGAAATAAACACCATCCTAGACTCCTATATAGAAATAAAAGAAAACTAAGTAGAAAACAGACAAGACACACAAAGACTTAATAAATTTCCTGACTTAGGACAGGCGCAAACCTGCTGCGGCGGGGTTAAACTAGTTTTATTTGGCCCAAACCTTCCCCCTAGCCAATGTGATAAATAAAAAAACAGTAGTAACAACATTAAAATTCTGTTAGCAACAGGACTGAGTCAGTTGCGAAAAATGAAACTGACAAAAACTAAATATACGGACATAACATGAAAACACAAAAGACTACTAGTAGTTACCTGACATGCCAGCTCCAGACCCATTACCAACTGACAAATAAAATTATGTTTCCTCAGTATACAGCTTCCACCAAGATCCCTTCCCGTTTGGGGTTTAGCGTAATAATTTCATGCATATATCGGAATGCATAACCGGTCCCTTCATTGTAAAAAATGCAGATGGCAAACTTGAAAATTTGGATCTCTTTAATGCAGAGAGAACATTCAGAAGACTTTAATTCAAAGTTTACCAAAGGCTGATAGAGAACAACTAGTTTACCAAAGGCTGATAGAGAACAACTAACACAAAAATGGCAAAAAAGTTAGCCAATATGAATGTTGTGATCAATTGTGCATAAAAGCTTTATTCAGAAATCATGAATCCCGAAAAAGATGAGCGGGATTCACCCCGGATACCATCGTTCTCGCCATCTCGGTGTTGAACGTAAATATAATCCCCCTTAACAAGTGTTACTATAACATTCATAGTATGCGGCTCACCAGGTGAGACTGCAGATGAGTACCCCCTTTACAAATAACTGATTATTTTTGTTTATCTGTGCATGCACATCATCAATCGCAACTGTGTAAATCACACTTGTAAAGTGGTATGAGCCGGGTTTAGATGCTGTGAAAATACCAGTTAACGAATTGTAGCAACCTCTAACATTGGTAATCACAAGGTCAAATTTCAAAATTTGGGAATTTCCTACCCCTGTACTTGATGCCAAGGTAGCAAAAAATGCTGGGCTAGCACCTGAAATACACAAAGTTAACATAGTATTTTTTTCTAGATGCCCATTGAATGCAAAACAGAGCCGTTTGCCTTATTGAAAATGATATGTTAGCCAACAATTAAAAAGTAAAAAAACACCAAATGTACAAATTCAAACACAACTTAAAATATCAAAGACATCATTTTTACTTTGTTTATTTGCGTTAATTTGTGGCCATTGCAAAACGTATAGTTTTTCCTTAGTGTTCCTAAAAACATTTTGTGCTAAGGACGGGAAAAAGGTTAAATACAATAATGACGATGACTCTTCTTTACTTTCCATATTTGATAGCAAACAAACAGCAGATTTTGTATTAATAAAGAGCCAATGGACAGGGCAATAAAAAAGTAAAGAGATATGGATTAAACAAATATCAAAATACCGAAGTTACTGTGAATTAAGCTTCTGCATATGCGTAATTCGACAACTCATGTGTCTTCAGTGCAGATCAAATTTAAACATTTGGAAATCTATATACCGAAATATATAAAAGCTGAGAGAACAATTTACCAATGACTATCCAAAATGAAAGCCAAAATCAGCTATCGACAGAGCAATGCACGAAGGAGATACCCCTAAGGTTTCATCAAATTTTCATAAATTAAGATATTACATAAACATGATTGAAAATGATATGTTAGCCAACATAAAATAAAATCGGTTTTCGGGCCCGCACCGAAGTACTGGCGACTGCCTAAGTGAATACCCTCAGGGACTAACAGTCCACCAGCAGTGGCATGGGCCCAGTAATAAAAAATATCAAAATACCGAAGTTACTGTGAATTTTGTTTCTGCTTATGTGATTTCGACAACATATGTCTCTTCCGTGGAAATCATATCAAAACATTTTGAAATCCATAAAACGAAATATGTAGAAGCTGAGAGACAATAACTAACCAAGAGGATCTAAAATGGAAAGCCAAAATCAGCTACGGACAGAGCTATGCAAGAGAAGCTACGGACAGAGCTATGCAAGAGGGAGATACTTCGCAGATTTTAACAAAATTTTCATAAAATTATATATTGCATGTTTTTGTTCATCTTAAAACTATAGATCTGACTATGGAAATAACTAGTTTTTATCCTTTCGAGTCGTTATCATAGTTTTACTGTCGAAAGGGTTAACAATTGGAAGTTCGAGGTTTAAGGAGAACTTTTTTGTTTAACCCTTGAGACTGTCGAACTATAATAACCAACAACTTGCAAATTTTCGATTTTATTTTCGAATTCTGATTTAAAAAAACAAATTTTCGTGTTTTCGACATTAAACCCTGTTGAGAGCCTCTGCAATAAACATTGACGTAGTGGAAATGAAATCGACATCGGCATGGAAATCCACAAAAATGCAGCATCCATGTGGAAAAGAGGATCAATAAACAGTATATGTGTTAGTTAAATACTAGAACTTTTTTCTGATTTAAACAGAAATATATTCACTTAAGGTCTTTGTTTCTATTTGCAGATAAGTTCTTGACCTTTTCATTAGCCAATGAAATCTCAAGATCAATTATTCTCTCTTGTTGGAGAACATTTTGATCACATATTGAATGAAGCTGTTGAGAACAGCATACAATTAGAGAATAATAATTTCACGATTTTACAAAAAGGACCAAGATCCTTGTTTCTTATTTCTTACATGAAAAGTGATCATTATACACAACAGATCTTGCTAGATTTTATCAGATTTAAATTCAACATTTACGATTTGCTCTGAACAGCCAATCTAGAAATTACACATGACACCTACGACAAATGAACATTCTTAAAATTATAGCTAAAAGCTAAAATGTACACTAAATGTAACGTCAAAAACCGATATTATATAGAAAATTGTAATATCCAAATATAAACAAAATGTGTTCAAAACTTAGGAGTATCTCCCTCTCGCATAGGTATGTCCTTAGCTAAATTTCGTTTTTAGCTCACCTGGCCTAAAAGGCCATGTGAGCTTTTGCCATCGCTATGCGTCCGTCGTCCGTCGTCCGTCCGTCTGTCTGTCAACAATTTCAAAAATCTTCTCCTCTGAAACCACTGGGCCAAATGTAACCAAACTTTGCCTGAATCATCACCAGAGTATGGCTTCTCAAAATTGTGTTCGATTAGGCGGTAGGTCAAACAACATGGCCGCCGTTGCTAAAAATAGAACATAAGGGTAAATTGCAGTTTTTGGCCAATAACTCGAAAACCGTTACAGATATCAAAAATCTGACATGGAGTAAAAGTGATCAACATAGCAAGATCTACCTGCACTGCAATTTTGAAGAAAATCCGAAAACCCGTCTTGGAGTTATTGCCCTTTTTCCGTAAAATTTTTAAAATTTGTGCATTTATTATTTTTTATTTCAAAAAGTATAACAGATAGAGGTCAAGAGTAAATTGCAAAAATGTTCAGCATATCAAGATCTACCCACCCTGAAATTTTGAAGAAAATGCATAAACCCTTGTAGGAGTTATTGCCCTTTTTTCACCGAATTTTTTAAATTTTCGTATTTTTCATCTATTATTTCCAAAACTATAGAAGATGAAGGTTAAGTGTAAATTGATGAAATGTTTGCCATGCTCTTGCAACTTCAAAACTGATGTTGAAAATTGTTCCTTGACCGCCATTTTCAAAATGGC